>CAWUFW010019628.1:0-85000 GCA_963921515.1 Calotriton arnoldi
GTATGATAACTACCATGCTGGTACTTGAAGTTCCCTTTGTTTAAGCGGCCTGGCCTAGGTCGCAGAGACGCCCTGCCGCGAGTGGTGCGGATCTGGTGTTGTGAAGAGTCCAACACCGAGAAACAGATGGGCCACTTTGAGCGAAGTACTACGCACAGCTTGGCGAGAGTTGTAGGTTTCACCTAACCCACCAGGGAAATACTTTGCATTTATTTTGGGACATGACGGCATCCACTTGGAATTAATTGTTTTCAAAGGGAACTTCAAGTACCAGCATGCTAGTTATCATACGCCCACTAGGGCGGCATGCCAGTTTTCACACGCCCATAAGGGCGGGGCTTGGAACATGTATTAATGGCTCCTTTTGGCTGCCGCTTTGTTTGCCTGCACACAGCCCGTGACCAAGAGCACAGGAGTGCTCGAAACGCGTTGGGCTTTGGATTTGCAAAGGTGTAACTGTCCTTTTGCCGAACTGTGGTTCCTCAAATTAAAGGCTATAACCTGATGTTATGTGGCGTCTCCTCATTAGGCCAATTTTCGTTGGTGGATGTTTAAGCGGCCTGGCCTAGGTCGCGGAGACGCCCTGCCGCGAGTGGTGCGGATCTGGTGTTGTGAAGAGTCCAACACCGAGAAACAGATGGGCCACTTTGAGCGAAGTACTACGCACAGCTTGGCGAGAGTTGTAGGTTTTACCTAACCCACGAGGGAAATACTTTGCATTTATTTTGGGACATGACGGCATCCACTTGGAATTAATTGTTTTCAAAGGGAACTTCAAGTACCAGCATGCTAGTTATCATACGCCCACAAGGGCGACATGCCAGTTATCACACGCCCATTAGGGCGGGGCTTGGAACATGTATTAATGGCTCCTTTTGACTGCCGCTTTGTTTGCCTGCACACCGCCCGTGAGCAAGAGCACAGGAGTGCTCGAAACGCGTTGGGCTTTGGATTTGCGAAGGTGTAACTGTCCTTTTGCCGAACTGTGGTTCCTCAAATTAAAGGCTTTAACCTGCTGTTATGTGGCGTCTCCTCATCATTACCAATTTTCGTTGTTGGATGTTTAAGCGGCCTGGCCTAGGTCGCGGAGACGCCCTGCCGTGAGTGGTGCGGATCTGGTGTTGTGTAGAGTCCAACACCGAGAAACAGATGGGCCACTTTGAGCGAAGTAATACGCACAGCTTGGCGAGAGTTGTAGGTTTCACCTAACCCACCAGGGAAATACTTTGCATTTATTTTGGGACATGACGGCATCCACTTGGAATTAATTGTTTTCAAAGGGAACTTCAAGTACCAGCATGCTAGTTATCATACGCCCACAAGGGCGGCATGCCAGTTATCACACGCCCATTAGGGCGGGGCTTGGAACATGTATTAATGGCTCCTTTTGAATGCCGCTTTGTTTGCCTGCACACCGCCCGTGACCAAGAGCACAGGAGTGCTCGAAACGCGTTGGGCTTTGGATTTGCGAAGGTGTAACTGTCCTTTTGCCGAACTGTGGTTCCTCAAATTAAAGGCTATAACCTGCTGTTATGTGGTGTCTCCTCATCATTACCATTTTTCGTTGGTGGATGTTTAAGCGGCCTGGCCTAGGTTGCGGAGACGCCCTGCCGCGAGTGGTGAGGATCTGGTGTTGTGAAGAGTCCAACACCGAGAAACAAATGGGCCACTTTGAGCGAAGTACTACGCACAGCTTGGTGAGAGTTGTAGGTTTCACCTAACCCAACAGGGAAATACTTTGCATTTATTTTGGGACATGACGGCATCCACTTGGAATTAATTGTTTTCAAAGGGAACTTCATGTACCAGCATGCTAGTTATTATACGCCCACAAGGGCGGCATGCCAGTTATCACACGCCCATAAGGGCGGGGCTTGGAACATTTATTAATGGCTCCTTTTGACTGCCGCTTTGTTTGCCTGCACACCGCCCGTGGCCAAGAGCACAGGAGTGCTCGAAACGCGTTGGGCTTTGGATTTGCGAAGGTGTAACTGTCCTTTTGCCGAACTGTGGTTCCTCAAATTAAAGGCTATAACCTGCTGTTATGTGGCGTCTCCTCATTAGGCCAATTTTCGTTGGTGGATATATATATATATATATATATATATATATAAAATATATAATATATATACTTACTTAATAATATTTATAAATAATTATTTTAATAACTTATAAATTGTTAAAAACATATTAAAATTTATAAATACATATATATACACAAACACCAATAATATAAATACAAATATAAAATATATATAACAAATAAAAAAATTGAATATTTTTAATCTTTTTAAAATACATTATACACTACATTAACTAAAACAGGAGAGAAAATATTGGATAGCGGAGAGGATAAAATTACTATTCCTACTCCAGTGAGTGCAACAGTTGGGAAAGTGTTGGATAGCGTAGGGGTAAAAATTACTATTCCCACTCCAGTGAGTGCAACAGTAGGGAAAGTGAGGATAGCGAAGGGATAAAAGTTACTATTCCCACTCCAGTGAGTGCAACAGTAGGGAAAGTGTTGGATAGCGTAGGGGTAAAAATTACTATTCGCACTCCAGTGAGTGCAACAGTAGGGAAAGTGTTGGATAGCGTAGGGGTAAAAATTACTATTCCCATTCTAGTAGATGCAACAGTAGGGAAAGTGTTGGATAGCGTAGGGGTAAAAAATACTATTCCCACTGCAGAGAGTGCAACAGTAGGGAAAGTGTTGGATAGCGTAGGGGTAAAAATTACTATTCCCACTCCAGAGAGTGCAACAGTAGGGAAAGTGTTGGATAGCGAAGGGGTAAAAATTACTATTCCCACTCCAGAGAGTGCAACAGTCGGGAAAGTGTTGGATACCAAAGGGGTAAAAATTACTATTCCCACTCCAGTGAGTGCAACAGTAGGGAAAGTGTTGGATAGCGTAGGGGTAAAAATTACTATTCCCACTCCAGAGAGTGCAACAGTAGGGAAAGTGTTGGATAGCGAAGGGGTGAAAAATTACTATTCCCACTCCAGAGAGTGCAACAGTAGGGAAAGTGTTGGATAGCGTAGGGGTAAAAATCACTATTCCCACTCCAGAGAGTGCAACAGTAGGGAAAGTGTTGGATAGCATAGGGGTAAAAATCACTATTCCCACTCCAGAGAGTGCAACAGTAGGGAAAGTGTTGGATAGCGAAGGGGTTAAAATCACTATTCCCACTCCAGAGAGTGCAACAGTAGGGAAAGTGTTGGATAGCGTAGTGATAAAAATTACTATTCCCACTTCAGAGAGTGCAACAGTAGGGAAAGTGTTTGATAGCGTAAGGGTAAAAATTACTATTCCCACTCCAGAGAGTGTAACTGTAGGGAAAGTGTTGGATAGCAGAGGGTTAAAATTAACATACTTATCAATTAAATCATTTTTTCAATTAAATAACCAATTCATAATTAATTATAATAATTTATTTATAAATAATAACAAAAAAATTAATAATGACTTCATTATAAATAAATTACTTCCCACTCTATTCCCCTATAAACCCATAACCCGCTCCTAAAAATAACACAATTAATATAATTATCAATTAATCAATCAATAAACATTAATAACCAATTAATAATTAATTAACAATACATTAATTATCAATACCAATAAATAAAAATTAATAATTACTTTATTAAAATTAAATTACTTCCCACCCTATTCCCCTATAAACCCACAACCCGCTCCTAAAAAAATAACACAATTAATATAATTATCAATTTATCAATTAATAAAAATTAATTACCAATTAATAATTAATTAAAAATACATTAATTATCAATACCAATAAATAAAAATTAATAATTACTTTATTAAAATTAAATTACTTCCCATCCTATTCCCCTATAAACCCACAACCCGCTCCTAAAATAATTAACACAATTAATATAATTATCAATTAATCAATTAATACAAATCAATTACCAATGAATAATTAATTAACAATAAATTAATTATCAATACCAATAAATAAAAATGTATAATTACTTTATTATAATTAAATTACTTCCCACCCTATTCCCTTATAAACCTACAACTCACCACGGAATAAAAACACAAAATTTAATTAAAATTAATTAATAATTTTTTTAAATTATTATTAAATTTACTATAATTAAATTACTTCCCACCCTATTCCCCTATAAACCCACAACCCACTACAGAACTAAAACGCAAAATTTACTTTTAAACATTAATAAGTTCTGAAAATTTAATACATATGTTAAAAAAAAATACAATACTTAACAAAAAATATAGAACATACATTTAAAATACATACTAAAATACATAACACTAATATAAACATCGATATTATTAACAACAATATTTTTACAAACGATATTACTGACTTCGATATTAACAAAAACGATATTTCTTACCTTCATGTCGATATTCTGGTCACCGATATTCTTGATGTCGATATTCAGTCCCTTCGATATTTCCAACTCGATATTTTTGTACTCCGAAAAAAAACCCTCGATATTATGTCTGTGCACCGTTCTGTCCACCAACAGATTCACGCCACGCTGCAACCAGTACCAGAGGGGCCCGGGCATCAGCTACAGCCCATGGACTTCGTGCTCTTGAAAACTTTTCAGCGAAAGAGCTGCCTGGAGCCTCAGTGGAAAGGGCCACTCTTGGTCCTGCTCACCACCCACACCGCAGTAAAGCTTGAAGGCTGGAAGCACTGGGTACATGGATTGCATGTCAAAAGAATACCTCTCCCACTTCCGTATGACCAGTGGGTCCTCGACGGCATTGCTGACCAGGAAGGGGAGCGAGTGTCCCGTTTCATTCCCTTCTCTGACGCCCGACTGAGGTGGGCGCAGACAGACGAGGAGAGCGACGAGGTCTTACTTGAAGCGGTCCCCCCAGAGATTAGGGCCGCCCCGGATGCTCCCGCTTCTGGTGCACAGACACCTGAGTCTCAATGCCCTGCTGAGCCTGAATTTCTTCCCCTTTTTGTTGATGAAGAAGTGCCTGGGGTTGCCAGGTGCAACCTGAGACCCCGACGGAAGGACAGTGCGCAAGTAGGGCAGTCCAGGAGTTAGGGAAGGACTCGAGCTTAGGGCGTAGGTGCTATGCCTAAGGTGCCTGCTTTAGATTAGAGTGAGTTACACTGGTGCACTGCCCTGGACACTGGACAGGATTAGCTGAGGGTGTCAAAATTACTATTCCCACTCCAGAGAGTGCAACAGTAGAGAAAGTGTTGGATAGCGTAGGGGTAAAAATTACTATTCCCACTCCAGAGAGTGCAACAGTAGGGAAAGTGTTGGATAGCGAAGCGGTTAAAATTACTATTCCCACTCCAGAGAGTGCAACAGTAGGGAAAGTGTTGGATAGCGTAGTGGTAAAAATTACTATTCCCACTCCAGAGAGTGCAACAGTAGGGAAAGTGTTGGATAGCGTAAGGGTAAAAATTACTATTCCCACTCCAGAGAGTGTAACTGTAGGGAAAGTGTTGGATAGCAGAGGGTTAAAATGACCATACTTATCAATTAAATACATTTTGTAATTAAATAACCAATTAATAATTAATTGATAATAATTTATTTATATATAATAACAAAAAAATTAATAATTACTTCATTATAAGTAAATTACTTCCCACTCTATTCCCCTATAAACCCATAACCCGCTCCTAAAAATAACACAATTAATATAATTATCAATTAATCAATCAATAAACATTAATTACCAATTAATAATTAATTAACAATAAATTAATTATCAATACCAATAAATAAAATGTATAATTACTTTATTAAAATTAAATTACTTCCCACCCTATTCCCCTATAAACCCACAACCCGCTAAGGAATAAAAACACAAAATTTAATTAAAATTAATTAATAATTTCTAAAAATTATTATTAAATTTACTATAATTAAATTACTTCCCACCCTATTCCCCTATAAACCCACAACCCGCTACGGAACTAAACGCAAAATTTACTTTTAAAAACATTAATAACTTCTAAAAATGTAATACATATATTTAAAAAAAAATACAATACTTAACAAAAAATATCGAACACAATCAATCAATCAATCATGTCACTTATAAAGCGCACTACATACCCGCGAGGGTCTCAAGGCGCTGGGGGAAGAGGGGGGTGGTGCTGCTACTGATCGAAGAGCCAGGTCTTGAGGAGTCTTCTGAAGGCCAGTAGGTCTTGGGTCTGTCGGAGGTTGGTGGGGAGGGTGTTCCAGGTCTTGGCAGCGAGGTGGGAGAAGGATCTGCCGCCGGCGGTCGTTTTCCGGATGCGGGGGACTGTGGCGAGGGCGAGGCTGGTCGAGCGGAGCTGGCGGGTGGTGGTGTAGAAGCTGAGTCGTCTGTTGAGGTAGGCTGGTCCGGGAGTTGTGGAGTGCTTTGTGTGCGTGGGTGAGGAGCTTGAAGGTTATCCTCTTGTTGACAGGGAGCCAGTGCAGGTCTCTCAGGTGGGGTGTGATGTGGCTGCGTCGGGGGATGTCGAGGATAAGACGTGCAGAGGCGTTCTGGATGCGTTGCAGCTGTCTCAGGAGCTTAGCCGTCGTTCCTGCATAGAGGGCGTTTCCGTAGTCCAGCCTGCTGGTGACGAGGGCCTGGGTGACTGTTTTTCTTGTTTCGGTGGGGATCCACTTGAAGATCCTGCGGAGCATTCGGAGGATGTTGAAGCAGGATGAGGAAACGGCGTTGACCTGCTTAGTCATGGAGAGGGTGGGGTCGAGGATGACCCCTAGGTTGCGTACGTGGTCGGTGGGTGGCGGGGCTGTTCCCAGTGATGTTGGCCACCAGGAGTCGTCCCAGGCTGAAGGGTTGGAACCAAGGATGAGGACCTCCGTCTTGTCCGAGTTCAGCTTCAGGCGGCTGGTCCTCATCCATTCAGCGACGGCCTTCATTCCTTCGTGGAGGTGGGCTTTGGCGGTGTGAGGGTCTTTGGTGAGGGAGAGGATCAGCTGGGTGTCGTCGGCGTAGAAGATGATGTTGAGGTTGTGCTGTCGGGCGACGTGGGCGAGGGGTGCCATGTAGATGTTGAACAGCGTTGGGCTGAGGGAGGAGCCTTGGGGTACGCCGCAGATGATCTTGGTGGCCTTGGATCGGAAGGGGCGAGGCGGACGCTTTGTGTTCTGCCGGAAAGGAAGGATGTGGTCCAGTCCAGGGCCTTCTCTTGGATCCCGGCGTCGTGAAGGCGTGTTCGTAGTGTGTGGTGGCAGACCGTGTCGAAGGCGGCTGATAGGTCCAGGAGGATGAGGGCTGCTGTTTCTCCGTTGTCTAGCAGGGTCCTGATGTCATCGGTGGCGGCGATGAGGGCGGTTTCGGTGCTGTGGTTGCTGCGGAAGCCGGACTGGGAAGGGTCCAGGATGTTGTTCTCCTCGAGGTAGCGGGTCAGTTGTTTGTTGACGATTTTCTCGGTGACCTTCGCGGGGAACGGGAGCAGAGAGATGGGTCGGAAGTTCTTGAGGTCCTTGGGGTCTGCCTTGGGTTTCTTGAGTAAGGCGGTGATCTCGGCGTGCTTCCAGCTTTCCGGGAAGGTTGCTGTCTCGAAGGAGATGTTGATTATTTTCCGGAGATGGGGCGCGATGGCTGTACTGGCTTTGTTGAAGATGTGGTGAGGGCACGGGTCTAGCAGTGAACCGGAGTGGATGGTGTTCATGATCTCGCTGGTGTCCTCGTCGTTGATGTTGGTCCAGGAGAGCAGGCGGTTGGTGGTTGTGGGGGCAGTGGTCTCGGTGGTTGCCGGGCGGTCGTGGGTGTTGAAGCTGTTGTGGATGTCGGCGATTTTGCGGTGGAAGGAGGTGGCCAGTGAGTCGCACTAGGTCTTGCGACAGCTGGATGTCGTTGGTGTTGGAGCTGGGGTTGGAGAGTTCCTTCACGATGTTGAAGAGCTCTTTGCTGTTGTGTGCGTTGTTGTCTAGGCGGTCTTTGAGTGAGGCCCTTTTGGCGGATCTGATGAGGTGATGGTGATTGCGGGTGGCGCTCTTGTGGGCGGCGTAGCTGTCCGCTGTCCGTTCGTGAGCCAGATCTTCTCCAGTTTTCGGCATGTTCGTTTGGAGGCCTGGAGGTTTCGGTGAACCAGGTGGCTTTCTTGCTGGTGTGGCTGTTGGGCGGATTCTTGAGCGGGGCGAGGTGTTGGCGCAGTCGTCGATCCACTGTCTGAGGTTGCGGGCGGCGGTGTCGGGGTCGGAGGTCCGGCGGGTGGGCTCAGGGCGAGGGTTGTGGTTAGCTGGTCTTCCGTGACTCTGCTCCAGCAGCGGCGAGGCATTTGTTCGGTGCGGTGGTGCGTGGTGGGCTTCCTGTAGGTGAAGTGGATGCAGTGGTGGTCAGTCCAGTGGGGTTCGGAGGTGTGGTTGAAGGAGACGTGTGGGCTTGCGGAAAAGATGGAGTCTAGCGTGTGGCCGGCGGCGTGGGTGGGTGTAGTCACGAGCTGTCTGAGTCCGAGGGTGGCGAGGTTGTCGATCAGGGTGGTGGAGTTGGTGTCCTTGTTGTTCTCGAGGTGGAAGTTCAGGTCCCCGAGGAGGATGTAGTCCGTGGAGGCGATGGCGTGTGTGCTGACGGAGTCAGCGATGGAATCGCTGAACTGTGGTCGGGGTCCGGGGGTCTGTAGATGAGGGTTCCTCTGAGGGTGGTGTTGGGATTGGTGTGGATCTGGAAGTGCATGTGTTCGGGCGGTGCTGAGGGTGTCGTCGGTGTTGGTTGAGACTCTGAGGGTGTTCCTGTGGACGATGGCGATGCCTCCTCCGACTCCGTTGGTGCGGTCCCTGCGGGTGATCTTGTATCCGTCCGGGATGGCAATGGCGATGTCGGGGGCTGAAGCGGGATTCAGCCAGGTCTCCGTCAGGAATGCGACGTCTGGGGAGGTTGAGTTGAGAAGGTCCCAGAGTTCGATGGCGTGTTTGCGGGCGGAGCGGGTGTTGAGGAGGATGCATCTGAGGTAGTTGGGTTCTTTCCTGGGCGGTGGTTTGGCGGGGCGGGTGCTGGGCGAAGCTGCAGTTCCGGCAGGTGAAGGGCCCTTGGGTGCGCTTCGGGGTGGCCTGGTAGCAGGCGTGATCTTTTCCGGGGTTGAGTGCGTGGAGGGTGCTGGCGTCGTATCGGCGTCTGTTGATGTGGCGGGCTCGGGGGATGCCCGGACCAGGGGGTCTGGCGCTGGGCGCGGTCACGGCGCGGACGGGCGCAGACGGGCTTGCCTTAGGCGTGCCTTTGGCGCGCCAGCCGCGCGGCCGCGCAGCGGCCGCCATAAATGGGGAGGTGGGAGGGAGGAGCAGGGAATGGGGCAGCGAATGGGCAGTGAGGGGGCGGGGCCGCAGGGGCGCAGCGGCGGGAAACAGGCACAGAAGGGCAAACGATCACAATCAGGGCATCAAGGGGGCACAGAAAGGAAAAAACGATCACAATCAGGGGCAGCAAGGGGGCACAGAAAGGAAAAAAACGATCACAATCAGGGGCAGCAAGGGGGCACAGAAAGGAAAAAACGATCACAATAAGGGGCAGCAAGGGGGCACAGAAAGGAAAAAACGATCACAATCAGGGGCAGCAAGGGGGCACAGAAAGGAAAAACGATCACAATCAGGGGCAGCAAGGGGGCACAGAAAGGAAAAACGATCACAATCAGGGGCAGCAAGGGGGCACAGAAAGGAAAAACGATCACAATCAGGGGCAGCAAGGGGGCACAGAAAGGAAAAACGATCACAATCAGGGGCAGCAAGGGGGCACAGAAAGGAAAAAACTAGCACAATCAGGGGCAGCAAGGGGGCAAAGAAAGGAAAAGACGATCACAATCAGGGGCAGCAAGGGGGCACAGAAAGGAAAACGATCACAATCAGGGGCAGCAAGGGGGCACAGAAAGGAAAACGATCACAATCAGGGGCAGCAAGGGGGCACAGAAAGGAAAAAAACGATCACAATCAGGAGCAGCAAGGGGGCACAGAAAGGAAAAAACAATCACAATCAGGGGCAGCAAGGGGGCACAGAAAGGAAAAAACGATCACAATCAGGGGCAGCAAGGGGCACAGAAAGGAAAAAACGATCACAATCAGGGGCAGCAAGGGGGCACAGAAAGGAAAAAACGATCACAATCAGGGGCAGCAAGGGGGCACAGGAAGGAAAAAACGAGCACAATCAGGGGCAGCAAGGGGGCACAGAAAGGAAAAAACGAGCACAATCAGGGGCAGCAGCAGGGCACACAGACGGAGCTGTGTGGTGGGGGAGCGACCTACCAGTCAACATACATTTAAAATACATACTAAAATACATAACACTAATATAAACATCGATATTATTAACAACGATATTTTTACAAACGATATTACTGACTTCGATATTAACAAAAACGATATTTCTTACCTTCATGTCGATATTCTGGTCACCGATATTCTTGATGTCGATATTCAGTCCCTTCGATATTTCCAACTCGATATTTTTGTACTCCGAAAAAAAAACCTCGATATTCTGTCTGTGCACCGTTCTGTCCACCAACAGATTCACGCCACGCTGTAACCAGTACCAGAGGGGCCCGGGTATCAGCTACAGCCCTGGGACTTCGTGCTCGTAAAAAATATTTCAGCGAAAGAGCTGCCTGGAGCCTCGGTGGAAAGGGCCACTCTTGGTCCTGCTCGCCACTCGCACCGCAGTAAAGCTTGAAGGCTGGAAGCACTGGGTACACGGATCGCATGTCAAAAGAATACCTCTCCCTCTTCCGTATGACCAGTGGGTCCTCAACGGCATTGCTGACCAGGAAGGGGAGCGAGTGCCCCGTTTCATTCCCTTCTCTGACGCCCGACTGAGGTGGGCACAGACAGACGAGGAGAGTGACGAGGTCTTACTTGAAGCGGTCCCCCCAGAGATAAGGGCCGCCACGGATGCTCCCGCTTCTGGTACACAGACACCTGAGTCTCAATGCCCTGCTGAGCCTGAATTTCTTCCCCTTTTTGTTGATGAAGAAGTGCCTGGGGTTGCCAGGTACAACCTGCGACCCCGACGGAAGGACAGTGCGCCAGTAGGGCAGTCCAGGAGTTAGGGAAGGACTCGAGCTTAGGGCGTAGGTGCTATGCCTAAGGTGCCTGCTTTAGATTAGAGTGAGTTACACTGGTGCACTGCCCTGGACACTGGACAGAATTAGCTGAGGGTGTCTTCCAAGGAGGGAGGGTGCCCTATCCTGAAAGAAGAGGATTTATTTTCCAGCAAGGGCTGCGATCGCGCAGCTCCCCCGTGGGAGTGCTTCATAGCACCACCGTTGATGAACACTAGGAGTCTACCAGTGAGGCCCTGAAGGACACTGGGTGATTTGTACCCCTCTGGTCGGTTGTATTTTTGTGGCTCCAATTCCTCAAGTTTCTTTCTATATACCCATTTGGCCGCGCAATTATGAAGGAGGAACAGCCTCTGGTGGCCCCACCATTACAGCAGAATGGTCCTGTGTAGTCTAGTTGGTCTATTGAAAGTAGGGTGGTAGTGGTGGTGGTCCTTCTCATCGTAACAATAACACTATTCGGGGTGGTGTGGTATTTAGAAGAACAGCATCCTGTACACACATTGATAGGGACTACCCTGGTTCCACCTGAGCATTCGTCTGTTACACTGGCCCCACATAAAGAAAGACATAGACAGACCTATGTTAAGAATGCGTTTCTGCAGATGCTTCATCAGGTACACAGTACAACTAATCCACAAATTGTTGGGTGTGTGGGTTACTTCCCTCAGTTATGCACAGGAATGATCTACTGGTGTCATTGCCCCTGTCATATTTGGGTAGCTGTGAGGCATGGTTCCAATTGCTTTCTATGGTGTACATGCACTATCATGCTGACGGGATGACTATGGTACAGTCTGATTACGAAGCTGTGTTGGAGTATATAGTGGTACACCAAGGATATACACCTGGAGCAGATGGAAAGGAGGGTACCCTACATCCAGAAGCTTGTATGAATATTTTTGAGGATAATAAGAATGTCACTTGGTTGCAAAACGAAATGCTGGATTTTCAAGGATTTAATGTTACTGAATATTTTAAATGTTTCCAGGAACAAAATATAACTGAAGACAAAGCCATGCCCGTCCTTGTGATCAATACAACAGCTTGTTTCTGTGTCGAGGGTACAGGGAACATACCAGTAGGTCGGAGCAGTTGTAACTATACATACCGATTGAACACTACTAGTAGCCCACCTTTGCTCACACCTCCCAATGTATACTTTGTTTGTGGGGGACAGGCTTATACATGGCTTCCCAGGGGATGATCTGGCCAGTGTTATGTCTCTTTTCTTTTGTCCCCTGTTTATATTGCACCATCTAATTATCACAAGGATCATAGACTACAGCGTAGGGATCTACATTTGCATCGAGCCAAGAGAGTTGTCAATCCAGAAGATATAGATCAAACAGATACTTCCCTACAGCAATTTACTGACATCATGAAGGGCATTTTGCCGTTCTGGGGCCCCATGTTCAATAGCCGTAATATCCGTCGCCTGGCTAGAGTAGTTGAGGGAGTCATTAACACTACTGCAGGTATACTGACTAATATTACCGTTGAGCTTCAGGCTACGAGACTTATTGCTCTTCAAAACCGGATGGTTTTAGACGTCATCCTTGCTGATAGGGGCGGAGCCTGTCGCGTCATCGGCAGCAGCTGCTGTGTTTACATTCCTGATAACACCCCTAATGTATACTCCGTCATACAGAAATTACACAGGTTTGCTTCAGATAGCCATCAGGATAATGGATCATGGTCCCTCACAGGGTGGTTCTGGGGTCTGCTGACATCATGGGGTTGGAAGATACTACTTGCCCTCATAGTTATCGCAGGTGTAATCTTTACATGATGCCTATGTATTAATTGCCTTCGAGCATGTTGCACCTATTGTGTGAGCAAGCTCACCCCTACCCCTAAATTGCCAGGACGAGATACTAAGGTTTCTACGATGATGATGCAGGATGTTCAGGATATGATGCTTATTGATGAAGGTATTTTTGAATACAAAGGGGCCGATTCCGATCTCGCTCGGACAGCCCTCCGAGAGCTGTCCGTAGCCTTACCTTGCGACCGACTCGTACTGGGAGCCGGTCCGTCCGGGCGATGAAGTACGATGCGCAAAAGTGCCACAATTCCGAACGACACGTAGGCTTCGATTCCAGCAACATTTCCTGTACGAGCCGCTTATCCAAACGCCCATCCGAGTCGCCCGGAAGCAGTTTCCACAATAGTTTCCGGCCGGACAAGTACGATGCGCAAATCCTACGCGCCGAACAGGTCGCCACTAGCAGCACGTCACAGCATCCGGGAGAGATGAATAGCAGGTCCAATTCGCGCCACAACACGATCCACTGCTACGAAACGGACCAACTCACAACGTGTACGAGACGGAGCAACAATCAGCAAGTACGAGACGAACCAATGATGAATCCCATCGCGCAGGTCATCCCAGTACTGTATATCTATGACCGGATCATGAACAGACGCGTACGTCGCAGACGGTAAGTCAGACACCCACAGAAACAAACGTCACGAACATGCGAAATGCTACACACACATGGGGGGACATGCCGTCCACCAGCAAAAGCAAAACCACAGGGGTAGCATGGTCCACACCACCAGCAGTGCCCACACCTAGGGGGGGGTGCCCAGCACCACTACCATCCCCACTCATAGGGGGCTGGATGCCCTGCACCACTACCATCCCCACTCATAGGGGGCTGGATGCCCTGCACCACTACCACCCCCACTCATTGGGGGCTGGATGCCCTGCACCACTACCATCCCCACTCATAGGGGGCTGGATGCCCATCAATACCAGTACCCCCCACTCATAGGGGTCTGGATGCCCTGCACCACTACCATCCCCACTCATAGGGGGCTGGATGCCCATCAATACCAGTACCCCCCATACATAGGGGTCTGGATGCCCTGCACCACTACCATCCCCACTCATAGGGGGCTGGATGCCCATCAATACCAGTACTCCCCACTCATAGGGGTCTGGATGCCCTGCACCACTACCATCCCCACTCATAGGGGGCTGGATGCCCTGCACCACTACCATCCCCACTCATAGGGGGCTGGATGCACATCAATACCAGTACCCCCCATACATAGGGGTCTGGATGCCCTGCACCACTACCATCCCCACTCATAGGGGGCTGGATGCCCATCAATACCAGTACCCCCACTCATAGAGGTCTGGATGCCCTGCACCACTACCATCCCCACTCATAGGGGGCTGGATGCCCTGCACCACTACCATCCCCACTCATAGGGGGCTGGATGCCCATCAATACCAGTACCCCTCATACATAGGGGTCTGGATGCCCTGCACCACTACCATCCCCACTCATAGGGGGCTGGATGCCCATCAATAACTGTACCCCCCACTCATAGGGGTCTGGATGCCCTGCACCACTACCATCCCCACTCATAGGGGGCTGGATGCCCTGTACCACTGCCATCCCCACTCATAGGGTGTTGGATGTCCATCAATACCAGTACCCCCACCCATAGGGGTCTGGATGCCCTGCAACACTACCATCCCCACTCATAGGGGTCTGGATGTCCTGAACCACTACAATCCCCACTCATAGGGGTCTGGATGCCCTGCACCACTACCATCCCCACTCATAGGGGGCTGGCTGCCCTGCACCACTACCATCCCCACTCATAGGGGGCTGGATGCCCTGCACCACTACCATCCCCACTCATAGGGGTCTGGATGCCCTGCACCACTACCATCCCCACTCATAGGGGGCTGGATGCCCATCAATACCAGTACCCCCCATACATAGGTGTCTGGATGCCCTGCACCACTACCATCCCCACTCATAGGGGGCTGGATGCCCATCAATACCAGTACCCCCACTCAAAGGGGTCTGGATGCCCTGCACCACTACCATCCCCACTCATAGGGGCTGGATGCTCTGCACCACTACCATCCCCACTCATAGGGGCTGGATGCCCATCAATACCAGTACCCCCACTACATAGGGGTCAGGATGCCCTGCACCACTACCATCCCACTCATAGGGGGCTGGATGCCCATCAATACCAGTACCCCCACTCATAGGGGTCTGGATGCCTTGCACCACTACCATCCCCACTCATAGGGGGCTGGATGCCCTGCACCACTACCATCCCCACTCATAGGGGGCTGGATGTCCATCAATACCAGTACCCCCCACTCATAGGGGTCTGGATGCCCTGCACCACTACCATCCCCACTCATAGGGTGCTGGCTGCCCTGCACCACTACCATCCCCACTCATAGGGGGCTGGATGCCCTGCACCACTACCATCCCCACTCATAGGGGTCTGGATGCCCTGCACCACTACCATCCCCACTCATAGGGGCTGGATGCCCTGCACTACTACCATCCCCACTCATAGGGGGCTGGATGTCCATCAATACCAGTACCCCCCACTCATAGGGGTCTGGATGCCCTGCACCACTACCATCCCCACTCATAGGGGGCTGGATGCCCTGCACCACTACCATCCCCACTCATAGGGGGCTGGCTGCCCTGCACCACTACCATCCCCACTCATAGGGGGCTGGATGCACTGCACCACCAGCATTCACATGCATAGGGTCACTAAGCAAACCCCCACCCCTACCATCTTTGCAAGATTCCATGTATGTGTGTGCCAAATGCCCACAACACTGATTCTGATAGTGAACATACAATGTGACTCCCATCACATGAGTGCCCAAAAGATGCATGTGGGGTGCAAAACTCCAGCATCTCAGGAACATTGTGGTAATGGGTTCCAAAGCCCACATCACTACAGTGACCAGAAGGTGAGTGTGGACAAAATAATAGCAGCATCACCAGACCAGCATTTGTGCTCCCTGGTCCCAAATCCACAACCAATGTAGTGGCAATGTGGTGGTTGTGTCACATACAAACATAGATTTGAGTGGCACAGATTGCTGTGTATCACAAGAACTCCCTCTGCCATGTGCAGACAAGCATTGGCCATGAGCCCTGACAAGGCCCACAGTGTCCAATTAGACTATGTGAAAAGTGAGCATCATGATGCATACACACATATCTCTACGAACAGACACACAAACTGAGGAATCCTGTGGAGACTGTCGATGTTAGGTGACAAAGTCCCATACCATGGCAGCAATGGGACATACCAAACAATGACAATGTGCAGGATGATGAGCTACAAGATGCATGGACATTAGGGAAAAACCTACAAACTACATCCACACAATGGAACGCAAAAGCAATACCAATGCAGAGGTGCAGATGCACAAACGCAGACAGGCAGACCCACACTGCATATCATACACAACACGTGTGTGTGTCTCAGTGTCCCCAGGCTAGTACACAACACATGACGGTGGGATGAACTCCAATCACACCGATGTGTCCACAGTGCCATACAAAAAGTAACTAATGAACTGGGAACCCCTTTGTGGTCAAGCATACATCGTCAGATGAGTGGTATAGCAACGTATTCATGTGACACAAGCTGTGTGGAACAGCAACCAACACAGCAAAAGACAGACCCACTACAGCACTACCCTCTAGTACCCTAATTTGTGGTGACAGTAGCCTGTACGCCAATTCCACT
Source organism: Calotriton arnoldi (assembly GCA_963921515.1). Lineage (NCBI taxonomy): Eukaryota > Metazoa > Chordata > Amphibia > Caudata > Salamandridae > Calotriton > Calotriton arnoldi. Next base: position 16,566 of record CAWUFW010019628.1, read on the forward strand.
GTGATGACAAAGGTCTGTTTTGCCTATACTGTGGAGCACAGTCAGCTGTGCATACTGGGTCATGTGTCCAGAACAACAAACTCACATCACACCTCCATAAATACAAATCACTGGCCATGTCCTGCAACCAATGTGCAAAATGTAGGTAGGGGCCTAGACATGAAACAACTCACATGTGGCCACCCTCAAAACCACACACCCTGATCTGCAACAATGTGCATCAGCTAGGCACACAGGGACTGTTGACATTGCTCAAGCACCCATTACAATCCCAGGGGTGGTGGGGGGATCTAAGGTACACAAAAATCAACACACATGGCCTGTCAACAACACCTGTGAATGTCTGCCACACTGCACAGTATGCGTAACATGGGCATAATGTGAAGACAACACGATTCATTGGGAACCCTGTCACACACCTACACCAATGAGGAACCAAAGGATACCCACAAAGAACACATGTTGACACCTTCCAACATTGCAGCAATGACCCTGATGAGTGGGAGTAGTCACACACACATACGAGTGAGCCTCACACTGACAGATACCACATAGGGAAAACAACATGATGTTTGAAACACATAAGTGCCAATGGGAATCCTGAATGTGTCCCATGTGCGTTTGACAAAATCCCCTGAAATTACAACTAAAACAGCCATGGATGACAACCTAATGACCAGTAGTCTGCCATGCACCGACATCCCAGTAAACCCAGGGAAAAGAAGTCTGATGAACACAGGACAACTCAGCAAGTGCACATAACAGGAACATCTGCCTAGAACACAGGCTGAGTCGAAAAAAGGGAAGGCAACACACACAGACATGCTCACACAACACACACCATGTGCACAGGCAATGCCACGGAATGACACAATACCATGAGGGGTCTCCACTCCTGGGGAATGTCAGCTGTGAAAAACGTTGTTTGTGCAGGGTCCTGTCATGCCAGCACACCACTTGCACAGTGAGCCAACAATTACAACACAATGAAAGCTCTGGTCACAGCAACATGTGTACGGGAGTGTCCCTTCAGTCATCTGCACATACGCAATACACATGTAGAGATAGTTGCACTGATGACACAGATGACTTGTGTACCATGGATGCACAAACCTGCCTGTCCAGTGTAGATGGGCCCAGTCAGGGAATCTCACCATGTGCCCAAATGTAAGTACAACATATGTGCAACAGTGTATGCCAAAGATGTGAAGTAGCAAACCCAAAGAGATAATCCTGGTTACAACATTTTGCAATCATTACACCCTGTAATTGCAGCAAAGGATGTCATGGACACATAGCAGAAAAGTACACATATCCCATGGACCACATGGAGTCCATCACATCAACAAATCATCCTGTTGTACCTTCAAAACACAAGTACAACATCAAGTCCATGATACTCATCATCAACATCATGTACATTAGATGCAACAACAGTGGATAACAACAATTTGCTTTATTAAAAAATGAAACTCCTCAAAACTGGTAATTCGAGTCCACAATGTCAAAAGGCCAATGGCCAGTCCATTTCTCAATTCAACCATGGTGACATGTGACAAGTTGTCACCCATTGCTTGCCTGCACTGCTACGACCAGGGGACATCTCCCTTGGAGGGGCATACATGGGGCAGGCCAGGCACCGCAGGGACAGGATCAGGGGACAGCAGAATGGGGCAGGGGAGGGGTGGTGGGTGCTGGAGTGTCACTGGCAACTGCAGTGGAGGTGTCTGACTCAGTGGGCACCGTCACAACTGCAGGGATGAAGTCAGATGGGGTGGTTGCCGGCACCACAGCAGTGGGCAGGTCAGATGGTGTGGATGTGGTCTCCACTGCAGTGCCAAAGTCAGATGGGGTGGATGAGCTCTCCACTGCAGTGCCAACCTCCAAAGTAGTGTCATGGGGTCCAGGTGAGGTGGGCAGGACAGAGGGGGGAGACACGGACTCCACACCAGTGACAGGAACAGGCTGAGCGTGTGAGGTGGGGGTGGAAGTGCATGTGGTAGGGGGGGAGGGCCTAATCATTTTGGGGATGCGGTATCGGTGTATGGGTGAACCAGGGGCAGGGTGTGGCTGGGGGACCTGTGGAGTGGTGGCCTGGGGGCTGCAGGACGGAGACTGTGTAGTGGAGCTGCGGGATTGTGGTGGGGTCTTGCTCTTCCTAGTCCGGGGGGACTTGCGGATGGGGGCCTCAGTGTCCGTGCGCCTGGGGGAGGGTGTCCGTGTGGCAGGGGAACTCCCCCCTGTGTGTGGTGACTTCCTCTTCCCCTTGTGAGTTGGAGCAGATGGATCGGTGGGGAAGAGGCCAAGGTCAAAGAGGAAGAGCTGCTGGGAAGGGGGGGTTGCAGGTGAGGCAAGGGAAGGGGTTTTGGAGGGAGAGGCATCTGAGGACTGCAGAGTGCTTGTGGATGTCTGTTTGTGCGTCTGTGACCCATCCCCTGTGTGTGTGCCATCAGTCCCCGGAGTGTGCGTGCCTGTGGCTCTGGATTTTGGCTTGCGTGGCTGTGTGCTGCTTGTGTCTGTTGTGGTGCGTGCTGATGCTGGTGTGTGTGTGCGTTGGACAGGTAGGGCAGTGGGGATTGTGGATGTGGCAGAGGTAGGAGAGGTGAGGGACTGTTGGAGGAGGGACACTGCTGACGTCTGTGTGGAGGCCATGGCCTGAATAGTCCGATGTAGGGCAGACATGTTTGATGAGATGCCCTCCATGAAGGACACCAGTTGTGTCAACAGACTGGTGTGGGAATGGAGGACACTCAGCATCGCTGTCTGCCCTACATGGAGCTGCTTCAGCAAGTCCACAGACTCCACACTCAGGGCAGCAGGGGAGACAGGGGCAGGGGGTGCGGTGCCTGGCACAAAGGAGACATGCTCCTTTACACGGGGGCATCCACGGACCTCTGGGATGGGAGCAGATGGGAGGGTGGAGATGGTGGTGGTGGCGGGGACAGACTCGCTCGGTGTTGTCTGGGGTCTGCTGACACCCGCCTCCACAAGGGAGTCCTCATTGGAGATGCTGTGTTCCTCAGCTGAGGTGGTTGTAGCTGAGGTATCCTCAGTGTGGCTCCCCTCACCCTCTGTGCCACTGGGTCCCTCCAACTCCTCTCCAGCAGACCCAGTCTGGCTCTCGGCTCCTCTTGGTCCGTGGAGCTGTCTCCTCCAGTAGCCGAAGATGTTTCTGCAAACAATCAGGATAAACAGATACACATAAGTCACTTGTTTCACCTGAGACATCACAGTCATTACAGCACATTACAGATGACGCATTTTCCGCATTTGCTAAATATTGCTAGAAGTGCTGGCACATATTTAAAAATACATCTGTCATTCTGCCAGTCAACCATGCCACTCATACACTTCCCCTCCATGGACCCATCTGTCTGGTGCATGTAGTATGCCACTACTTATATGTGCACACATGTACCGCATAGACAAATCTCAGAACATCTTAAATTGTGAATGAAATGTGTCAGTACACACATATCCCATCTCCTGCCACTGACTCAGTACATGTGTCAGGATGAGGGATGGCCAAACTCATTGTCAGTAAAATGGATATGCTTCCTTCACAAGACACCATGATGTGCCCATGTATTGATGGTCAATGCCACAATAGAGGGTATGCCGTACAACTGACATAATGGCAGGATACACATTAGCAAGTGGGATATCATGCTACGGGCCAGTCTGGCTAATCAGTCATCACTGGATTAAGTCACAGGGGCAGTGCATCCATAAATAAAAAAAGTCTGCACTGTGTCACAATCATAATCATTTTAGGGAATGTAAGCCCTGCAGCTGTCAAGTGCACATGTTCCACTACTGCTACACACATCTTAAGGCATATGATGATCCCACGTAATACAAATGCGACAGTTGAGTGACTGCAAGCACCAATCTGTGAACATGATAACATCACAGTCTGATGAGAACGAATTGAGGCTGCCTGCACTATTATGTATAATACATCATTATGCACCGTCAAGTGATCACACACCTATGTTTTTCCCCATTGTGATGATCCATTAGCCACACCTCAGCTAGCTGCCAAAAGCAAAATGCTCAACACCACAGGAGTCTAAGATGCTAGGCCACTCCAGAATGACACTGAGGCAGACACCATATTGCATATTTCACAATTAACTAAATGTAGGCTGACACACAGGAGTAGGAGCACAGAGTGTTCCTCATGTCCGGAGTAGGCATACCTGTCCAGTTCCATGTGCAACATGGGATTACCCTGAACACTAGGCATGTGTTCATGCATGTGTGACACACATGATGTACATTATTATGAGGCCACAAGATTGTCTCACCTGCTGCATGGCTGTGTGGTAAATACCACAGACACATATGGTGAGCCAAAGCATCAATTGGAACACATATCATTTGCCCACATAGAGTACATGTCTGATTTCTGGCAATGTGCAGACACATGGCAATCAATTGCCTCACTCATGAGGACAAAACAATGCACCGGTAGCAGATGCTGTTTACAACCTTTAATTTTGGACAACAGCAGGGACACACAACACAAGTGACACAAGTCACAGACTGAAAGGGCCAGACCTGTGTATCAGATGAGGATGGGCCATGAACTAATTTAGGAACATGACTCCTGTTCAAGCAGACAGGAGATCTGTGGGAGTGTAACCAGGATGAAGGAGTGCAAAGAGCATGTGAGACATAGTTCCCAGAAAAGGCATGCACTTACCCCCTCTTTGCTGCTGTCTGGACTTTAACTGCCCATCCAGGTCAGGGAAGACCACCGCCAGGATCCGGTGCATGTGGGGGGTCAGTGTCCGTCGTCTGCCCCTTCTGCGAGGAGGCGACAGCTTAAGCTGGACTCTGGCGATCCTCCGGGTCCAGCCACGAAGGTCCTGCCACCTCTTCTGGCAGTTGCGGATGCGGCATCTTTAGACCCCCACAGAACGAACAGCCCGGGCAATGGTCAGCCATATCTCCTGCTTCTGATGGGCATCAACCTGTGAGGATGACAAGGATAAAAGTCCATTACCAGAAATGCAACATGTTTGTGCAACACACAGTTGGATATACATGTCTTCATCACAAGGGCATATGATGTACACGGGTAGTGCAACTATGGTGATTGACAGTTGTCCTGCATTTACAAAATTGAAACATTGCCTGAGTATAATAACTGTGTTAAAATGCCCTTTTCATGCACAGTACCTGTCCACTACAGGTACATACACACTTTGGGGGTGACAACTACTCAGTGAGCATGCTAGCCACTGGTGTACACAATGCCATTAGTGCCAGTAAGACAACATGCACAATGAAAAAGGGATGTGGACTTCACACTCACCTGCTCCCCTGGTGTCCCATACAGCTTGCTGTCCTGTGGAAGGAGGCTGTCCAGCAGGGCCTTGTTCTCCTCCTCTGTGAAGGCTGGGGCCCTATCCACAGTACGTGCCATTCTTTGAGCCAGAGGATGCAGAGACAGCAGCAGTGGTAGCAGAGATGTCAATCTGGAGCATGTAGTGCAGGCAAGTGAGCTCTCAGGGGAACAGACAGCCTTATATCTGTGCTGCTGAGGCAGATTCTGTCCCATGCGTCCAAAGCGATAGGTCCAACACGTTTGCATCCTATGAATCTGGCCAATACATCGCATTGCACGGCTCGTACACGCCTTCCGCATCGTTCAAATATTTCAAACCCATTACACCAACGAGTCTGATACATTGTTGAGGGAGCCAACTGATTTTTCACAACACTAATCGTACAAGGGCCAAATCCGCGTCAGTCCCCATTGCAGTCAATGTGCAAGGCGTGCGCGTCGCCTCGTTCCCTAGGTGTCCGACACGTCTTTTGAATTGGTCACCTCCGTCAGTCCCCATTGCAGGCAATGTGCAAGGCGTGTGTGCAAGGCGTGCGCTCGCCTCGTTCCCTAGGTGTCCGACGCATCGTTTGAATTGGTCACCCGCGTCAGTCCCCATTGCAGTCAATGTGCAAGGTGTGTGTGCAAGGCGTGCGCTCGCCTCGTTCCCTAGGTGTCCGACGCGTCTTTTGAATTGGTCACCCGCGTCAGTCCCCATTGCAGGCAGTGTGCAAGGCGTGTGTGCAAGGCGTGCGCTCGCCTCGTTCCCTAGGTGTCCGACGCGTCTTTTGAATTGGTCACCCGCGTCAGTCCCCATTGCAGGCAATGTGCAAGGCGTGTGTGCAAGGTGTGCGCTCGCCTCGTTCCCTAGGTGTCCGACGTGTCTTTTGAATTGGTCACCCGCGTCAGTCCCCATTGCAGTCAATGTGCAAGGCGTGTGTGCAAGGCGTGCGCTCGCCTCGTTCCCTAGGTGTCCGACACATCTTTTGAATTGGTCACCCGCGTCAGTCACCATTGCAGGCAATGTGCTAAGTGTTCCACCCACAATAGCTTTCCATGGACTCATGGGCACACCAACAACAATACAGCCTGTGACACAGTATATCAAGGGGCATGTCAGGCTGCATTACCTGTGTGTGCATATGTGGGTAAACATGTGATTTGGTATGTGTCACTTAGTGGCACCCACTCCCAGGCAGGGCAAGGTGTCATGGGGACAGATACCGCTGTGTGTTGGACACATAACCACTGTGATTGACGACTGTACAGTTCAGGGCATGAGGCATGTACACAGTTCCCGGGTACATTGTGTATGACATGTGACATACACCCTGACTCTTAGGTGGAATGGGATGTGTGTCACAGGGTGTCCCAGTGCCACAATTGTGATGTTCATCCACAGTATGTGTGCATTTAGCTACGGAGATGACTCTGATTTCATGTGCTCAATGTCAAACGGTCACCACATCCATGTGTATTGTCAATGTGAGTTGATGTGGCGTCTGTGTGTCACAGACACCATGTGTGAGATGCAAAAACGTTGTGGCACTTCATGTGTGTGTCATGTGTGCGTTGTGGTGTGTATATGAGACGCTACATCATGATGGTGTCCTTGTGGTGACACAAGGTCCCTGTGTGTGTCTGTCAAAAACCTGTGATGTGTGGTAGACATCTGTCCTCACTAGTGACTGTGGTGTGTGTCTGGTATGTGACACTCATACTGATGTACTGTGGCAGAGCCCATAGATTGGTCACAGCACAACATGGACCTTGTTGTGTGGACCTGTAGAGCTGAGATTTCAGATGATGGGCATGTATCTGACATGTGTGCACATACACTACAGCACATACATCATGTCTTTGTGTCCTGTTGTTTCATGTGCTGTTTAGCATGTACACTGGCACCTAGATAGGGGAACTGACAAACTGTCTTTGCTCATCTATGTACTGCAGGAGACCAGCTGTCCACAGACCGTTCCCTGACCTTGCCACCATGGTTGAACGTGACTGCATGCAACGGTACCGCTTCACTAGGCCACTGATTGAAGATTTGGCGGAGCAGTTGGCACCACACTTGCAACCTGGCCGGACATACCCTACTGCGCTGACCCCCAAGGTGAAGGTGATGGCAACCCTACACTTCTTTGCCACCGGTACCTTCCAACACACAGTTGCTACTGCTGGTGGGATGTCACAGACCATGTTCAGCCGTGTGCTACGAGATGTGTTGGAGGCGATGTTGCATTTCCTCAACCACTACATCCATTTCCCAACACCACAACGACTCTCTGACATCAAGGGTGACTTCTATGCCCTGGGAAGGATGCCACATGTCATTGGCTCCATTGATGGGACACATGTGGCTTTGGTACCACCACAGGCACATGAGCAGGCCTACCGGAATAGGAAACATTTCCACTCAATCAATGCTCTGGTGGTATGTCTGGCCGACATGACCATTTCACATGTTTGTGCACGTTTCCCAGGTTCACACACAGACATGCTCACACAACACACACCATGTGCACAGGCAATGCCACGGAATGACACAATGCGATGAGGGGTCTCCACTCCTGGGGAATGTCAGCTGTGAAAAACGTTGTTTGTGCAGGGTCCTGTCATGCCAGCACACCACTTGCACAGTGAGCCAACAATTACAACACAATGAAAGCTCTGGTCACAGCAACATGTGTACGGGAGTGTCCCTTCAGTCATCTGCACATACGCAATACACATGTAGAGATAGTTGCACTGATGACACAGATGACTTGTGTGCCATGGATGCACAAACCTGCCTGTCCAGTGTAGATGGGCCCAGTCAGGGAATCTCACCATGTGCCCAAATGTAAGTACAACATATGTGCAACAGTGTATGCCAAAGATGTGAAGTAGCAAACCCAAAGAGATAATCCTGGTTACAAAATTTTGCAATCATTACACCCTGTAATTGCAGCAAAGGATGTCATGGACACATAGCAGAAAAGTACACATATCCCATGGACCACATGGAGTCCATCACATCAACAAATCATCCTGTTGTACCTTCAAAACACAAGTACAACATCAAGTCCATGATACTCATCATCAACATCATGTACATTAGATGCAACAACAATGGATAACAACAATTTGCTTTATTAAAGAATGAAACTCCTCAAAACTGGTAATTCGAGTCCACAATGTCAAAAGGCCAATGGCCAGTCCATTTCTCAATTCAACCATGGTGACATGTGACAAGTTGTCACCCATTGCTTGCCTGCACTGCTACGACCAGGGGACATCTCCCCTTGGAGGGGCATACATGGGGCAGGCCAGGCACTGCAGGGACAGGATCAGGGGACAGCAGAATGGGGCAGGGGAGGGGTGGTGGGTGCTGGAATGTCACTAGCAACTGCAGTGGAGGTGTCTGACTCGGTGGGCACCGTCACAACTGCAGGGATGAAGTCAGATGGGGTGGTTGCCGGCACCACAGCAGTGGGCAGGTCAGATGGTGTGGATGTGGTCTCCACTGCAGTGCCAAAGTCAGACGGGGTGGATGAGCTCTCCACTGCAGTGCCAACCTCCAAAGTAGTGTCATGGGGTCCAGGTGAGGTGGGCAGGACAGAGGGGGGAGACACGGACTCCACACCAGTGACAGGAACAGGCTGAGCGTGTGAGGTGGGGTTGGAAGTGCATGTGGTAGGGGGTAGGGCCTAATCATTTTGGGGATGCGGTATCGGTGTGTGGGTGAACCAGGGGCAGGGTGTGGCTGGGGGACCAGTGGAGTGGTGGCCTGGGGGCTGCAGGACAGAGACTGTGTGGTGGAGCTGCGGGATTGTGGTGGGGTCTTGCTCTTCCTAGTCCGGGGGGACTTGCGGATGGGGGCCTCAGTGTCCGTGCGCCTGGGGGAGGATGTCCGTGTGGCAGGGGAACTCCCCCCTGTGTGTGGTGACTTCCTCTTCCCCTTGTGAGTTGGAGCAGATGGATCGGTGGGGAAGAGGCCAAGGTCACAGAGGAAGAGCTGCTGGGAAGGGGGGGTTGCAGGTGAGGCAAGGGAAGGGGTTTTGGAGGGAGAGGCATCTGAGGACTGCAGAGTGCTTGTGTATGTCTGTTTGTGCGTCTGTGACCCATCCCCTGTGTGTGTGCCATCAGTCCCCGGAGTGTGCGTGCCTGTGGCTCTGGATTTTGGCTTGCGTGGCTGTGTGCTGCTTGTGTCTGTTGTGGTGCGTGCTGATGCTGGTGTGTGTGTGCGTTGGACAGGTAGGGCAGTGGGGATTGTGGATGTGGCAGAGGTAGGAGGGGTGAGGGACTGTTGGAGGAGGGACACTGCTGATGTCTGTCTGGAGGCCATGGCCTGAATAGTCCGATGTAGGGCAGACATGTTTGATGAGATGCCCTCCATGAAGGACACCAGTTGTGTCAACAGACTGGTGTGGGAATGGAGGACACTCAGCATCGCTGTCTGCCCTACATGGAGCTGCTTCAGCAGGTCCACAGACTCCACACTCAGGGCAGCAGGTGAGACAGGGGCAGGGGGTGCGGTGCCTGGCACAAAGGAGACATGCTCCCTTACACGGGGGCCTCCACGGACCTCTGGGATGGGAGCAGATGGGAGGGTGGAGATGGTGGTGGTGGCGGGGACAGACTCGCTCGGTGTTGTCTGGGGTCTGCTGACACCCGCCTCCACAAGGGAGTCCTCACTGGAGATGCTGTGTTCCTCAGCTGAGGTGGATGTAGCTGAGGTATCCTCAGTGTGGCTCCCCTCACCCTCTGTGCCACTGGGTCCCTCCAACTCCTCTCCAGCAGACCCAGTCTGGCTCTCGGCTCCTCTTGGTCCGTGGAGCTGTCTCCTCCAGTAGCTGAAGATGTTTCTGCAAACAATCAGGATAAACAGATACACATAAGTCACTTGTTTCACCTGAGACATCACAGTCATTACAGCACATTACAGATGACGCATTTTCCACATTTGCTAAATATTGCTTGAAGTGCTGGCACATATTTAAAAATACACCTGTCATTCTGCCAGTCAACCATGCCACTCATACACTTCCCCTCCATGGACCCATCTGTCTGGTGCATGTAGTATGCCACTACTTATATGTGCACACATGCACCGCATAGACATATCTCAGAACATCTTAAATTGTGAATGAAATGTGTCAGTACACACATATCCCATCTCCTGCCACTGACTCAGTACATGTGTCAGGATGAGGGATGGCCAAACTCATTGTCAGTAAAATGGATTTGCTTCCTTCACAAGACACCATGATGTGCCCATATATTGATGGTCAATGCCACAATAGAGTGTATGCCGTACAACTGACATAACGGCAGGATACACATTAGCAAGTGGGATATCATGCTACGGGCCAGTCTGGCTAATCAGTCATCACTGGATTAAGTCACAGGGGCAGTGCATCCATAAATAAAAAAAAGTCTGCACTGTGTCACAATCATAATCATTTTAGGGAATGTAAGCCCTGCAGCTGTCAAGTGCACATGTTCCACTACTGCTACACACATCTTAAAGCATATGATGATCCCACGTAATACAAATGCGACAGTTGAGTGACTGCAAGCACCAATCTGTGAACATGATAACATCATAGTCTGATGAGAACGAATTGAGGCTGCCTGCACTATTATGTATAATACATCATTATGCACCGTCAAGTGATCACACACCTATGTTTTTCCCCATTGTGATGATCCACTAGCCACACCTCAACTAGCTGCCAAAAGCAAAATGCTCAACACCACAGGAGTCTAAGATGCTAGGCCACTCCAGAATGACACTGAGGCAGACACCATATTGCATATTTTACAATTAACTAAATGTAGGCTGACACACAGGAGTAGGAGCACAGAGTGTTCCTCATGTCCGGAGTAGGCATACCTGTCCAGTTCCATGTGCAACATGGGATTACCCTGAACACTAGGCATGTGTTCATGCATGTGTGACACACATGATGTACATTATTATGAGGCCCCAAGATTGTCTCACCTGCTGCATGGCTGTGTGGTAAATACCACAGACACATATGGTGAGCCAAAGCAATAATTGAAACACATATCATTTGCCCACATAGAGTACATGTCTGATTTCTGGCAATGTGCAGACACATGGCAATCAATTGCCTCACTCATGAGGACAAAACAATGCACCGGTAGCAGATGCTGTTTACAACCTTTAATTTTGGACAACAGCAGGGACACACAACACAAGTGACACAAGTCACAGACTGAAAGGGCCAGACCTGTGTATCAGATGAGGATGGGCCATGAACTAATTTAGGAACATGACTCCTGTTCAAGCAGACAGGAGATCTGTGGGAGTGTAACCAGGATGAAGGAGTGCAAAGAGCATGTGAGACATAGTTCACAGAAAAGGCATGCACTTACCCCCTCTTTGCTGCTGTCTGGCCTTTAACTGCCCATCCAGGTCAGGGAAGACCACCGCCAGGATCCGGTGCATGGGGGGGGGTCAGTGTCCGTCGTCTGCCCCTTCTGTGAGGAGGCGACAGCTTAAGCTGGACTCTGGCGATCCTCCGGGTCCAGCCACGAAGGTCCTGCCACCTCTTCTGGCAGTTGCGGATGCGGCGTCTGTAGACCCCCCACAGAACGAACAGCCCGGGCAATGGTCAGCCATATCTCCTGCTTCTGATGGGCATCAACCTGTGAGGATGACAAGGATAAAAGTCCATTACCAGAAATGCAACATGTTTGTGCAACACACAGTTGGATATACATGTCTTCATCACAAGGGCATATGATGTACACGGGTAGTGCAACTATGGTGATTGACAGTTGTCCTGCATTTACAAAATTGAAACATTGCCTGAGTATAATAACTGTGTTAAAATGCCCTTTTCATGCACAGTACCTGTCCACTACAGGTACATACACACTTTGGGGGTGACAACTACTCAGTGAGAATGCTAGCCACTGGTGTACACAATGCCATTAGTGCCAGTAAGACAACATGCACAATGAAAAAGGGATGTGGACTTCACACTCACATGCTCCCCTGGTGTCCCATACAGCTTGCTGTCCTGTGGAAGGAGGCTGTCCAGCAGGGCCTTGTTCTCCTCCTCTGTGAAGGCTGGGGCCCTATCCACAGTACGTGCCATTCTTTGAGCCAGAGGATGCAGAGACAGCAGCAGTGGTAGCAGAGATGTCAATATGGAGCATGTAGTGCAGGCAAGTGAGCTCTCAGGGGAACAGACAGCCTTATATCTGTGCTGCTGAGGCAGATTCTGTCCCATGCGTCCAAAGCGATAGGTCCAACACGTTTGCATCCTATGAATCTGGCCAATGCATCGCATTGCACGGCTCGTACACGCCTTCCGCATCGTTCAAATATTTCAAACCCATTACACCAACGAGTCGGATACATTGTTGTAGGGAGCCAACTGATTTTTCACAACACTAATCGTACAAGGGCCAAATCCGCGTCAGTCCCCATTGCAGTCAATGTGCAAGGCGTGCACTCGCCTCGTTCCCTAGGTGTCCGACACGTCTTTTGAATTGGTCACCTGCGTCAGTCCCCATTGCAGGCAATGTGCAAGGCGTGTGTGCAAGGCGTGCGCTCGCCTCATTCCCTAGGTGTCCGACGCGTCGTTTGAATTGGTCACCCGCGTCAGTCCCCATTGCAGTCAATGTGCAAGGTGTGTGTGCAAGGCGTGCGCTCGGCTCGTTCCCTAGGTGTCCGACGCGTCTTTTGAATTGGTCACCCGCGTCAGACCCCATTGCAGGCAATGTGCAAGGCGTGTGTGCAAGGCGTGCGCTCGCCTCGTTCCCTAGGTGTCCGACGCGTCTTTTGAATTGGTCACCCGCGTCAGTCCCCATTGCAGTCAATGTGCAAGGCGTGTGTGCAAGTCGTGCGCTCGCCTCGTTCCCTAGGTGTCCGACACATCTTTTGAATTGGTCACCCGCGTCAGTCACCATTGCAGGCAATGTGCTAAGTGTTCCACCCACAATAGCTTTCCATGGACTCATGGGCACACCAACAACAATACAGCCTGTGACACAGTATATCAAGGGGCATGTCAGGCTGCATTACCTGTGTGTGCATATGTGGGTAAACATGTGATTTGGTATGTGTCACTTAGTGGCACCCACTCCCAGGCAGGGCAAGGTGTCATGGAGACAGATACCGCTGTGTGTTGGACACATAACCACTGTGATTGACGACTGTACAGTTCAGCGCATGAGGCATTTACACAGTTCCCGGGGTACATTGTGTATGACATGTGACATACACCCTGAGTCTTAGGTGGAATGGGATGTGTGTCACAGGGTGTCCCAGTGCCACAATTGTGATGTTCATCCACAGTATGTGTACATCTAGCTACGGAGATGACTCTGATTTCATGTGCTCAATGTCAAACAGTCACCACATCCATGTGTATTGTCAATGTGTGTTGATGTGGCGTCTGTGTGTCACAGACACCATGTGTGAGATGCAAAAAAACATTGTGGCACTTCATGTGTGTGTCATGTGTGCGTTGTGGTGTGTATATGAGACGCTACATCATGATGGTGTCCTTGTGGCGACACAAGGTCCCTGTGTGTGTCTGTCAAAAACCTGTGATGTGTGGTAGACATCTGTCCTCACTAGTGACTGTGGTGTGTGTCTGGTATGTGACACTCATACTGATGTACTGTGGCAGAGCCCATAGATTGGTCACAGCACACCATGGACCTTGTTGTGTGGACCTGTAGAGCTGAGATTTCAGATGATGGGCATGTATCTGACATGTGTGCACATACACTACAGCACATACATCATGTCTTTGTGTCCTGTTGTTTGATGTGCTATTTAGCATGTACACTGGCACCTAGATAGGGGAACTGACAAACTGTCTTTGCTCATCTATGTACTGCAGGAGACCAGCTGTCCACAGACCGTTCCCTGACCTTGCCACCATGGTTGAACGTGACTGCATGCGACGGTACCGCTTCACTAGGCCACTGATTGAAGATTTGGCGTATCATTTGGCACCACACTTGCAACCTGGCCGGACATACCCTACTGCGCTGACCCCCAAGGTGAAGGTGATGGCAACCCTACACTTCTTTGCCACCGGTACCTTCCAACACACAGTTGCTACTGCTGGTGGGATGTCACAGACCATGTTCAGCCGTGTGCTACGAGATGTGTTGGAGGCGATGTTGCATTTCCTCAACCACTACATCCATTTCCCAACACCACAACGACTCTCTGACATCAAGGGTGACTTCTATGCCCTGGGAAGGATGCCACATGTCATTGGCTCCATTGATGGGACACATGTGGCTTTGGTACCACCACAGGCACATGAGCAGACCTACCGGAATAGGAAACATTTCCACTCAATCAATGCTTTGGTGGTATGTCTGGCCGACATGACCATTTCACATGTTTGTGCACGTTTCCCAGGTTCACACACAGACATGCTCACACAACATACACCATGTGCACAGGCAATGACACAATGCCATGAGGGGTCTCCACTCCTGGGGAATGTCAGCTGTGAAAAACGTTGTTTGTGCAGGGTCCTGTCATGCCAGCACACCACTTGCACAGTGAGCCAACAATTACAACACAATGAAAGCTCAGGTCACAGCAACATGTGTACGGGAGTGTCCCTTCAGTCATCTGCACATACGCAATACACATGTAGAGATAGTTGCACTGATGACACAGATGACTTGTGTACCATGGATGCACAAACCTGCCTGTCCAGTGTAGATGGGCCCAGTCAGGGAATCTCACCATGTGCCCAAATGTAAGTACAACATATGTGCAACAGTGTATGCCAAAGATGTGAAGTAGCAAACCCAAAGAGATAATCCTGGTTACAACATTTTGCAATCATTACACCCTGTAATTGCAGCAAAGGATGTCATGGACACATAGCAGAAACGTACACATATCCCATGGACCACATGGAGTCCATCACATCAACAAATCATCCTGTTGTACCTTCAAAACACAAGTACAACATCAAGTCCATGATACTCATCATCAACATCATGTACATTAGATGCAACAACAATGGATAACAACAATTTGCTTTATTAAAAAATGAAACTCCTCAAAACTGGTAATTCGAGTCCACAATGTCAAAAGGCCAATGGCCAGTCCATTTCTCAATTCAACCATGGTGACATGTGACAAGTTGTCACCCATTGCTTGCCTGCACTGCTACGACCAGGGGACACTCCCCTTGGAGGGGCATACATGGGGCAGGCCAGGCACCGCAGGGACAGGATCAGGGGACAGCAGAATGGGGCAGGGGAGGGGTGGTGCGTGCTGGAGTGTCACTGGCAACTGCAGTGGAGGTGTCTGACTCAGTGGGCACCGTCACAACTGCAGGGATGAAGTCAGATGGGGTGGTTGCCGGCACCACAGCAGTGGGCAGGTCAGATGGTGTGGATGTGGTCTCCACTGCAGTGCCAAAGTCAGACGGGGTGGATGAGCTCCCCACTGCAGTGCCAACCTCCAAAGTAGTGTCATGGGGTCCAGGTGAGGTGGGCAGGACAGAGGGGGGAGACACGGACTCCATACCAGTGACAGGAACAGGCTGAGCATGTGAGGTGGGGGTGGAAGTGCATGTGGTAGGGGGGAGGGCCTAATCATTTTGGGGATGCGGTATCGGTGTGTGGGTGAACCAGGGGCAGGGTGTGGCTGGGGGACCTGTGGAGTGTTGGCCTGGGGGCTGCAGGACGGAGACTGTGTGGTGGAGCTGCGGGATTGTGGTGGGGTCTTGCTCTTCCTAGTCCGGGGGACTTGCGGATGGGGGCCTCAGTGTCCGTGCGCCTGGGGGAGGGTGTCCGTGTGGCAGGGGAACTCCCCCTGTGTGTGGTGACTTCCTCTTCCCCTTGTGAGTTGGAGCAGATGGATCGGTGGGGAAGAGGCCAAGGTCACAGAGGAAGAGCTGCTGGGAAGGGGGGTTGCAGGTGAGGCAAGGGAAGGGGTTTTGGAGGGAGAGGCATCTGAGGACTGCAGAGTGCTTGTGTATGTCTGTTTGTGCATCTGTGACCCATCCCCTGTGTGTGTGCCATCAGTCCCCGGAGTGTGCGTGCCTGTGGCTCTGGATTTTGGCTTGCGTGGCTGTGTGCTGCTTGTGTCTGTTGTGGTGCGTGCTGATGCTGGTGTGTGTGTGCGTTGGACAGGTAGGGCAGTGGGGATTGTGGATGTGGCAGAGGTAGGAGATGTGAGGGACTGTTGGAGGAGGGACACTGCTGACGTCTGTGTGGAGGCCATGGCCTGAATAGTCCGATGTAGGGCAGACATGTTTGATGAGATGCCCTCCATGAAGGATACCAGTTGTGTTAACAGACTGGTGTGGGAATGGAGGACACTCAGTATCGCTGTCTGCCCTACATGGAGCTGCTTCAGCAAGTCCACAGACTCCACACTCAGGGCAGCAGGGGAGACAGGGGCAGGGGGTGCGGTGCCTGGCACAAAGGAGACATGTTCCCTTACACGGGGGCCTCCACGGACCTCTGGGATAGGAGCAGATGGGAGGGTGGAGATGGTGGTGGTGGCGGGGACAGACTCGCTCGGTGTTGTCTGGGGTCTGCTGACACCCGCCTCCACAAGGGAGTCCTCATTGGAGATGCTGTGTTCCTCAGCTGAGGTGGTTGTAGCTGAGGTATCCTCAGTGTGGCTCCCCTCACCCTCTGTGCCACTGGGTCCCTCCAACTCCTCTCCAGCAGACCCAGTCTGGCTCTCGGCTCCTCTTGGTCCGTGGAGCTGTCTCCTCCAGTAGCCGAAGATGTTTCTGCAAACAATCAGGATAAACAGATACACATAAGTCACTTGTTTCACCTGAGACATCACAGTCATTACAGCACATTACAGATGACGCATTTTCCCCATTTGCTAAATATTGCTAGAAGTGCTGGCACATATTTAAAAATACACCTGTCATTCTGCCACTCAACCATGCCACTCATACACTTCCCCTGCATGGACCCAACTGTCTGGTGCATGTAGTATGCCACTACTTATATGTGCACACATGCACCGCATAGACATATCTCAGAACATCTTAAATTGTGAATGAAATGTGTCAGTACACACATATCCCATCTCCTGCCACTGACTCAGTACATGTGTCAGGATGAGGGATGGCCAAACTCATTGTCAGTAAAATGGATATGCTTCCTTCACAAGACACCATGATGTGCCCATGTATTGATGGTCAATGCCACAATAGAGTGTATGCCGTACAACTGACATAACGGCAGGATACACATTAGCAAGTGGGATATCATGCTACGGGCCAGTCTGGCTAATCAGTCATCACTGGATTAAGTCACAGGGGCAGTGCATCCATAAATAAAAAAAGTCTGCACTGTGTCACAATCATAATCATTTTAGGGAATGTAAGCCCTGCAGCTGTCAAGTGCACATGTTCCACTACTGCTACACACATCTTAAGGCATATGCCACGTAATACAAATGCGACAGTTGAGTGACTGCAAGCACCAATCTGTGAACATGATAACATCACAGTCTGATGAGAACGAATTGAGGCTGCCTGCACTATTATGTATAATACATCATTATGCACCGTCAAGTGATCACACACCTATGTTTTTCCCCATTGTGATGATCCATTAGCCACACCTCAGCTAGCTGCCAAAAGCAAAATGCTCAACACCACAGGAGTCTAAGATGCTAGGCCACTCCAGAATGACACTGAGGCAGACACCATATTGCATATTTCACAATTAACTAAATGTAGGCTGACACACAGGAGTAGGAGCACAGAGTGTTCCTCATGTCCGGAGTAGGCATACCTGTCCAGTTCCATGTGCAACATGGGATTACCCTGAACACTAGGCATGTGTTCATGCATGTGTGACACACATGATGTACATTATTATGAGGTCCCAAGATTGTCTCACCTGCTGCATGGCTGTGTGGTAAATACCACAGACACATATGGTGAGCCAAAGCATCAATTGGAACACATATCATTTGCCCACATAGAGTACATGTCTGATTTCTGGCAATGTGCAGACACATGGCAATCAATTGCCTCACTCATGAGGACAAAACAATGCACCGGTAGCAGATGCTGTTTACAACCTTTAATTTTGGACAACAGCAGGGACAAACAACACAAGTGACACAAGTCACAGACTGAAAGGGCCAGACCTGTGTATCAGATGAGGATGGGCCATGAACTAATTTAGGAACATGACTCCTGTTCAAGCAGACAGGAGATCTGTGGGAGTGTAACCAGGATGAAGGAGTGCAAAGAGCATGTGAGACATAGTTCACAGAAAAGGCATGCACTTACCCCCTCTTTGCTGCTGTCTGGCCTTTAACTGCCCATCCAGGTCAGGGAAGACCACCGCCAGGATCCGGTGCATGTGGGGGGTCAGTGTCCGTCATCTGCCCCTTCTGCGAGGAGGCGACAGCTTAAGCTGGACTCTGGCGATCCTCCGGGTCCAGCCACAAAGGTCCTGCCACCTCTTCTGGCAGTTGCGGATGCGGCGTCTGTAGACCCCCACAGAACGAACAGCCCGGGCAATGGTCAGCCATATCTCCTGCTTCTGATGGGCATCAACCTGTGAGGATGACAAGGATAAAAGTCCATTACCAGAAATGCAACATGTTTGTGCAACACACAGTTGGATATATATGTCTTCATCACAAGCGCATATGATTTACACGGGTAGTGCAACTATGGTGATTGACAGTTGTCCTGCATTTACAAAATTGAAACATTGCCTGAGTATAATAACTGTGTTAAAATGCCCTTTTCATGCACAGTACCTGTCCACTACAGTTACATACACACTTTGGGGGTGACAACTACTCAGTGAGCATGCTAGCCACTGGTGTACACAATGCCATTAGTGCCAGTAAGACAACATGCACAATGAAAAAGGGATGTGGACTTCACACTCACCTGCTCCCCTGGTGTCCCATACAGCTTGCTGTCCTGTGGAAGGAGGCTGTCCAGCAGGGCCTTGTTCTCCTCCTCTGTGAAGGCTGGGGCCCTATCCACAGTACGTGCCATTCTTTGAGCCAGAGGATGCAGAGACAGCAGCAGTGGTAGCAGAGATGTCAATCTGGAGCATGTAGTGCAGGCAAGTGAGCTCTCAGGGGAACAGACAGCCTTATATCTGTGCTGCTGAGGCAGATTCTGTCCCATGCGTCCAAAGCGATAGGTCCAACACGTTTGCATCCTATGAATCTGGCCAATCCATCGCATTGCACGGCTCGTACACGCCTTCCGCATCGTTCAAATATTTCAAACCCATTACACCAACGAGTCTGATACATTGTTGTAGGGAGCCAACTGATTTTTCACAACACTAATCGTACAAGGGCCAAATCCGCGTCAGTCCCCATTGCAGTCAATGTGCAAGGCGTGCGCTCGCCTCGTTCCCTAGGTGTCCGACACGTCTTTTGAATTGGTCACCTGCGTCAGTCCCCATTGCAGGCAATGTGCAAGGCGTGTGTGCAAGGCGTGCGCTCGCCTCGTTCCCTAGGTGTCCGACGCGTCGTTTGAATTGGTCACCCGCGTCAGTCCCCATTGCAGTCAATGTGCAAGGTGTGTGTGCAAGGCGTGCGCTCGCCTCGTTCCCTAGGTGTCCGACACGTCTTTTGAATTGGTCACCCGCGTCAGTCCCCATTGCAGGCAATGTGCAAGGCGTGTGTGCAAGGCGTGCGCTCGCCTCGTTCCCTAGGTGTCCGACGCGTCTTTTGAATTGGTCACCCGCGTCAGTCCCCATTGCAGGCAATGTGCAAGGCGTGTGTGCAAGGCGTGCGCTCGCCTCGTTCCCTAGGTGTCCGACGCGTCTTTTTAATTGGTCACCCGCGTCAGTCCCCATTGCAGTCAATGTGCAAGGCGTGTGTGCAAGGCGTGCGCTCGCCTCGTTCCCTAGGTGTCCGACACATCTTTTGAATTGGTCACCCGCGTCAGTCACCATTGCAGGCAATGTGCTAAGAGTTCCACCCACAATAGCTTTCCATGGACTCATGGGCACACCAACAACAATACAGCCTGTGACACAGTATATCAAGGGGCATGTCAGGCTGCATTACCTGTGTGTGCATATGTGGGTAAACATGTGATTTGGTATGTGTCACTTAGTGGCACCCACTCCCAGGCAGGGCAAGGTGTCATGGGGACAGATACCGCTGTGTGTTGGACACATAACCACTGTGATTGACGACTGTACAGTTCAGGGCATGAGGCATGTACACAGTTCCCGGGGTACATTGTGTATGACATGTGACATACACCCTGACTCTTAGGTGGAATGGGATGTGTGTCACAGGGTGTCCCAGTGCCACAATTGTGATGTTCATCCACAGTATGTGTGCATTTAGCTACGGAGATGACTCTGATTTCATGTGCTCAATGTCAAACGGTCACCACATCCATGTGTATTGTCAATGTGAGTTGATGTGGCGTCTGTGTGTCACAGACACCATGTGTGAGATGCAAAAAACATTGTGGCACTTCATGTGTGTGTCATGTGTGCGTTGTGGTGTGTATATGAGACGCTACATCATGATGGTGTCCTTGTGGCGACACAAGGTCCCTGTGTGTGTCTGTCAAAAACCTGTGATGTGTGGTAGACATCTGTCCTCACTAGTGACTGTGGTGTGTGTCTGGTATGTGACACTCATACTGATGTACTGTGGCAGAGCCCATAGATTGGTCACAGCACAACATGGACCTTGTTGTGTGGACCTGTAGAGCTGAGATTTCAGATGATGGGCATGTATCTGACATGTGTGCACATACACTACAGCACATACATCATGTCTTTGTGTCCTGTTGTTTCATGTGCTATTTAGCATGTACACTGGCACCTAGATAGGGGAACTGACAAACTGTCTTTGCTCATCTATGTACTGCAGGAGACCAGCTGTCCACAGACCGTTCCCTGACCTTGCCACCATGGTTGAACGTGACTGCATGCGACGGTACCGCTTCACTAGGCCACTGATTGAAGATTTGGCGGAGCAGTTGGCACCACACTTGCAACCTGGCCGGACATACCCTACTGCGCTGACCCCCAAGGTGAAGGTGATGGCAACCCTACACTTCTTTGCCACCGGTACCTTCCAACACACAGTTGCTACTGCTGGTGGGATGTCACAGACCATGTTCAGCCGTGTGCTACGAGATGTGTTGGAGGCGATGTTGCATTTCCTCAACCACTACATCCATTTCCCAACACCACAACGACTCTCTGACATCAAGGGTGACTTCTATGCCCTGGGAAGGATGCCACATGTCATTGGCTCCATTGATGGGACACATGTGGCTTTGGTACCACCACAGGCACATGAGCAGACCTACCGGAATAGGAAACATTTCCACTCAATCAATGCTCTGGTGGTATGTCTGGCCGACATGACCATTTCACATGTTTGTGCACGTTTCCCAGGTTCAGCGCACGACGCTTACATCATGCGGAGTAGTCGCATCCCAACGATTATGTCACAGATGCAGCACCAGCTTGCCTGGCTTGTCGGTGTGTACTGACTGTTTACTATTATGTGATTTTGCTAAAGTTTATTTACACCCTCTTTCAAGACTCATCTAATGTGCTATTGTCTTTTTGTAGGTGACTCCGGATACCCCAACATGCTGTGTTTGCTGACACCCCTCAGGAACCCTGTGACACCGGCGGAGATGCGCTACAATGAGGCACATGGTTGGAGCAGGAGAGTGATCGAACGGACATTTGGTCTCCTGAAGAGCAGATTCCACTGCCTGGACAAGACAGGAGGGGCCCTCCCATATGCACCTGCTAAGGTGTGCAATATCTTCATAGTGTGCTGCATGCTACGCAACCTGGCAGTGAGGAAGGAGTTGCCTCTGATCCAAGATGACGATGACCAACATCCGCCAGCCAGGGAGGATCCTGCCCTGGGGCATGATGCCAGTGATGATGAGGGTGAGGATGATGTTCGTAGCCAGCTGATCCTCAACTTCTTCACATGAATGTGAGTATACACTGATGTGTCTTCAAAGTATTGTGTTTGCCTGATATCTGTTGGTGGTGCACTTGTGCTGCTTGAGTGTGACTGTGTGCTACTTGTCAGGATGCTTGCTGTGATGTGTCCTTTCAGGTAGTCTGTACTCCCAAACAGTGTTTAGCTGATTGATATGTTGTGTGTACGTAGTTTTGTTACATTTGTGGGCATGTATATTGTTGTTGTATGCTGTAATTCAAGGTTTTTGATTGTGTTTTCTGTCTGTCCTTCACAGGGTACTTTGGCTGCTGTATGGTGAGGTCTGAACCCCAAAACCCAGATCCTTGTTCCAGAGTGCAAGTAGTCGTTGTCCCAACCAATGATGTGCCACACACCCCTGGACTTTCCTTGTTTACAACTTGTTTAATGTTTGCTCACTGTTACGTGAGGTTAACTTGCATCAGTTGTGGGCTTTTCACGTTGTGAATCTGTAATAAACCTGTGCTTCACTTTGGATGTGCTCCGTGTGTATCTACACATCAGACAGTCATTAGCATCCTGTACCTGTGGAATGCTTGCCACTTACCCAGGATGGGTGTGGTGTATGTGCATTCCACTGTATTTCCTGTTGACATCACTTATGAGGATAAGTTAGCTGGACATGGTGAGTATGTCTTGTGTTGCCCTAGTGGTGTGCCTCCCTCATATGTGTCACATTACCATGACTCACATTACGGTGTTCACTTTGCTGTGATAGTTTGCATGCACAGTGTTCCTTATCAGATCATCATCGCCATGACACAGACAAAGTATAAATCACGACAAAGGCAAGTATTGTGTGAATGTGATTTTATTTACAGACATGTGTAAGGATGGTGAACGGATTTTGAAGTGCTGTACAATGTGATGGTAATCCAAAGTTCACAGGTGAGTTGGTAGTCTTAAGAGATGAAATGTCCAGAGTAGAATCCACAGTCATTAGCTGCATTGTCACAGCTTTGACCCTCCATGTCAAGTGGGAGATTTGTGTGTCAGTCGACAAGGTTAATTGGTTTGCACACAAGGGACGACATACAGAACAGGTGTTGAGTTCCTGGGGGATATGCATGGCCATCAGCGTCTCAATTCCCCTTCTTTGGACGACCCCTCTTCTTTCTCGGGGGACCCTCATGTGCAGGCAGCTGCGGTGCAGAGGACTCTCCGCCAGAGTCCTCCTCCCTCCCTGTGGCAGTTGCGGATGTTGTGGCAACAGATGTTGTGGGCGCACAGGGAGGTGTGGACATGTTGGTGCTGATCTGGCGGAGGCAGGTCAGTATGTCCCTATGCACCGCTGTTAGTTCATCCAATTTGTCCCACTTGGACTCCATCCGGGACATGTGGGAGTCCAAGCGGGCATGATGTGCAGCATGCTGTTCTTTGATGTCCTTGATGATCCCCACTACCTGTCCAAATCCTCCGGTGCTTTCCTGGTACGCATCTATGATGCGTCCCAGGTGTTGCTCATCATGCAGTCCAGCCCCCTCTGCAGGCCGTGTCCTCTGCCTGCCCACCCTCCCACCGCCCCTACCCACACGGGCAGGAACTGCCGTGGCCGGCACAGGCAACACTGGGACCACTTGAGTGTTTGCGATGGTGGTGTTGTCCCTTGATTCCAGAGTGCCCTGTGTACCTGTTCCATTGTTGTTCAGTGGCCTCGGCCTGTCCGTGTCGGCAGGGCTACTCGGTGTGGTATCAGATGTGGCAGGTGTGGTTGCAGGGGGTGCTGATGTTACTGCTGCTGGGGCTGCACGTGGAGTCACACCGGAGGTGCCAGGTTGTTCAGGGTCGTCGTCCGAAGAGGACAGGGACTGATCCACACCGGTGAGCTCAGGGTCCGCCAGAGTCTGGGACTGGGACTCTTCTTCAGGTCGTGCTGTGTCCCCAGCATCCCCTGTGTTTGGAGGAGACACACAATGTATGTTATGTTTCTACCAACATCAACGTTTCACACACATTACATTTGCCACTGGACATCATAATGAGAGTCTGTACATTGCATTGTCAAAAGTTGTGACAGACTGAGGATGATATTGTTGGAGCACTTTGTCATGGCAACCTGAAGCATTTCGATGTGCACGTCAAGCTGTCTGTTGATCAATTGTCTGTACATGTCCATTGCTACTCAGGTTCCATCACATGCCTGACACAGCTGTATCATCCCTGTCCACATTTGTGCTATAACGATGACATACGTACAATTTCACTTAGGGTATGTATCAAGCTTGGTGCATGTGTGGTGGAATTTGTTGCGTTGCTCTGTGCGTCACATTGGTGGGTCTGTGCAACATGGTCACAGTCCGGTATGCCTGTGATCCAATGTGAGATACTTTCTGGTTATCTGTGTTCCTAGTTCACATCTCATTACAAACAAGTCATGGTGTTACCGTGCCTACTGATGTTGGTGCAGAGTTTTGTCAGTGCTAACGTCTTTTATCTTGTCTATTTCCTCCACAGTGAGAGGGATTGGGCACAGCAGCACTCTTTCTTTTCCATGCTCATGACAGTGATGGGCAGAGGTGTGTGTGTTACAGTTCTGCTGCTGTGAGTTGCATGCGTCATCCGATGCAGTCCAGGATAGTCATTGTGTTTGGATTGTCCATGACAGTGAGTGATGTGTTGTGTGAATGATGCGTACAACGCAGACCGATGTGGTATTGACATGCAGCTCACAACTGCACATTTTGTGTATGACACCATGCTACAGTGTCAGCTATATGTGTGTGTCCATTCTAGTCACTGTCAGGTGTCCACTGTCAATGATGTATATGTGACATTGTGTGTGCTTGGTGCTATGTACTATGTCTGCATCTCCCCAATTGTCATCTACGAAACACACCTTCACAGGCAGGTCAGGGGACACCCCAGGGACACTGAATCTCCAGACAGTGGGAGGATACCTACAGTTCCAATGGCTGTGAGTGTAAATGTGTTTGAGTTGGCCAGTGCGTAGGTGTGACTTGCAGCCAATTCATACATCTGGACCATGTGTCAGACATCTTGCCAAGGCATTTACTTTTGGAGTGACTGGTCCCAGGGTGCAATTTGTTCGAGCAGAGAAGGTGTGTTTTGATGCGGCATTGATGGCATTTGGAGTCATTGCAGGACCTCCTTCACCCACAGTGGCCAGGTAATCCCCCATGTGGCATGCTTCCATTGCAGGGAGTCACAATTTACGTTCAGGCTGTCAGTCAGTAGTTTCCTGTTGTTTGTTTGAGCACAAGTCCCAGCAGGGCCTTGTGCTCCCCACAGCAGAGGCCATTGTCTGTGTTCTTGGTAGAGACTTTTCACTCACTCTCTTGTGGAGCATAATTCTAGGTGTGTATTTTGGTGTTGGTGGGAGGGGTGTGTGTGTGCAAGTACCTGCTGGTAGATGTGGTCAGAGCAGGCAGTACTCCTCCCCCAGTCCAGTTATCCCACCATGCAGCATGCTTCCATTGCAGGGAGTGTGAGTTACCTTTCAGGCTGTCAGGCATTGGTGTCCTGTTGTTTGTTTGAGCCCAAGTCCCAGCAGGGCCTTGTGCTCCCCACTGCAGGGCCTAGTGTCAGCCATCTTGGCAGTGCTTTTGCACTCCCTGTGAGGTGAGCATGGTTCAGTGTGAGCTTGCTGGGACATGTGGGTGGGGACTGTTGGCTGTGACTTCAACTCCCATCATGCTTTTGGCTACACCCACCTTCCCACAATACCTGACCTTACTTCCTGTGAAGCTTTTTCCCTATGTGGTGGTGTGCCTGTGCTGACAAGTTGGCAGGCAGTGTTGTCCTGGTGTTTGTTTGCACAAAAGTACCAACAAGCCCATGTGCTTCACACTGCAGAACCCAGTGTGTTTAATCTTTGTGGGATATTTAAATGGATTCTGAGGGAATGCATTATACCAGGTGGGTTGTGTTGCGTTTGTGTTAAGGGGTGTGTGTGTGCAAGTACCTGCTGGTAGATGTGGTCAGAGCAGGCAGTACTCCTCCCCCAGTCCAGTTATCCCACCATGCAGCATGCTTCCATTGCAGGGAGTGTGAGTTACCTTTCAGGCTGTCAGGCATTGGTGTCCTGTTGTTTGTTTGAGCCCAAGTCCCAGCAGGGCCTTGTGCTCCCCACTGCAGGGCCTAGTGTCAGCCATCTTGGCAGTGCTTTTGCACTCCCTGTGAGGTGAGCATGGTTCAGTGTGAGCTTGCTGGGACATGTGGGTGGGGACTGTTGGCTGTGACTTCAACTCCCATCATGCTTTTGGCTACACCCACCTTCCCACAATACCTGACCTTACTTCCTGTGAAGCTTTTTCCCTATGTGGTGGTGTGCCTGTGCTGACAAGTTGGCAGGCAGTGTTGTCCTGGTGTTTGTTTGCACAAAAGTACCAACAAGCCCATGTGCTTCACACTGCAGAACCCAGTGTGTTTAATCTTTGTGGGATATTTAAATGGATTCTGAGGGAATGCATTATACCAGGTGGGTTGTGTTGCGTTTGTGTTAAGGGGGTGTGTGTGCAAGTACCTGCTGGTAGATGTGGTCAGAGCAGGCAGTACTCCTCCCCCAGTCCAGTTATCCCACCATGCAGCATGCTTCCATTGCAGGGAGTGTGAGTTACCTTTCAGGCTGTCAGGCATTGGTGTCCTGTTGTTTGTTTGAGCCCAAGTCCCAGCAGGGCCTTGTGCTCCCCACAGCAGGGCCTAGTGTCAGCCATCTTGGCAGTGCTTTTGCACTCCCTGTGAGGTGAGCATGGTTCAGTGTGAGCTTGCTGGGACAGGGGGGACTGTTGGCTGTGACTGCAACTCCCATCATGCTTTCTGCTACATGCACATTCCCAGCAGCCCAACCTTCCTTCATTTTGACTCAGCTTTCCTGTGAGGTGGTGTGACGTTGTTGGCGAAATGGATGACTGTGTTTGTTGTGGATTTATGCTAATGCCTTGCAGTATTTGTCGTTAGGTTTGTACATGTTATGTCGTAGTTCCATTTTACTGTGGGATGGCAGGTATTGTGTTTGGGTAACTGGCATACACATCACAGGAGACTTGCCTTTATGTTGCTATGGCTTTGCTGGCAGGAATTGGTTTAACAGTCCCCTTGAGAGTGATATATGTGTATTGCCGCACAAAATTGAGTATATTGTTTGTGTACTCACCAGGCTCTGGTATTCCTGTTAATCCATGGATGCTCTCCGGTGGTAGGATGGCCCGCACCTTCTCCTCCCAGGTCCTGAAGTGCGTTGGTCTGGCAGGAGGGCCACCGCCAGTGTCTGTGCTCAAGGCGTGGTCCCTGTTGATGAGCTTCTTGACCCTCCTGCGCACATCATAGTACCTGTTCTGTATGTCGTCCTTTGTGCGCCGACAAGGAGCTTGTGCGTTAACCTTGTCGACAATCCTCTCCCACATCTTGGTTTTCTGTGACATGGGGGTCTGTTGGACCAATGTGCCAAACAACTGTGGCTCTACCCTGAGTATTTCGTCTATCATGACTTCCAACTCACTATCTGTGAACTTTGGATTCTTCTTGGGGGCATGGTGCTGGGTGGTTGTGGTGATTGATGTGTGTGTGAGGGTGTAAGTGAGTGTGGTGGGTGTGAGTTTGTCAGTGAATATGTGATTTGGTTTTTGAGTAGTGCAAATGGTGTAGTTGTTGTGTTTTGTGTGTGTTGTGGTGTGTCTCTGTAGTGTGGTGGGGTTGTCTGCTGTCCTATGCCTGTAGTTTGCAAAGGATCATGGTAGGGATTTCTGGCCTTTATATAGTTGGAGTTGTGGGTGTGTCTTTGTTCCTTATTTTTTTTTATTATTTATAAATTGGCTGTGTCATTGTTTTTTTTTTTTTGTCTTATTTCCTTTGCTTGTGTTGTGCATGATGGAGACGTTCGTTTGACCGGGTCGGACGCTGCCTGTGGCTCGCGCGGGGTGATCCGAGTCTGTCACACTGACAATCTGCTGTGTTTCGACGTTGGTGTACGCCTCGGACGCGAAGGGCTCTATTGTTTGCTAGTCACTATTTGCTGTACGTCTCGGTTTTCATGCTCGTGCTCCGTGCGAGTCGGTCGCGTTTCACACGTATTGCATCGTACTACGCGGCTCGTGCATCGCGGGTACGTTTCGCTCGCGTCAATTCCTAATGCGTGTCGGTCGGTACGATTCACGGTCAATTTACAGGCGAATCAATGATTTCCGAACGGGTCGGGCGTGCGGCTTGTGTTCCGTGCG
Source organism: Calotriton arnoldi (assembly GCA_963921515.1). Lineage (NCBI taxonomy): Eukaryota > Metazoa > Chordata > Amphibia > Caudata > Salamandridae > Calotriton > Calotriton arnoldi. The sequence goes on from CAWUFW010019628.1 coordinate 45,049, forward strand.
GGTGGGTTGTAATTCACACACACGGCATCGTACTGCGCGGGTCGTACGGCACAGGTCCGTGTCGGTCGGTCTCCATTCCAGGTCCGAGTCGGTCGGTACGGTTTACGACCGGAATCGGAATCGGCCCCTAAGTAGAATTTTGACACTAGTGTGCTGCTTTATTCTCCCTTGTAATTTGACTGCCTATGCATTTTCTTCCTTCCCACTTAGAATTGTAAAGACCCTACCGGATGGCCTCAATAAAGCATTTAGCCACCCATGCTAAAAGGAGGGTCTGTTAGGTTTGAAAATCCCATTCCTGCTATCCACTCATATCATGCTACATTAGGTTAGCAGTGTGTGGCTAAATAGATGCCATTTGTATTCACGTTATGCAACCCACTGAGTTATCCCTGCAACGTGCAAGCTTTAGTTAGCAAGTGTGACTCCATTTTGTATTTCTTAATCCCTATTAGGCTGTGTCTGAACTAGGCCTCATTATTCGTATTGCCTGCCTCAGCAGAACACTGTATTTAGTTATTATTTCTCTTTCCTGTTCAAGGCTGCTTCTCGACTTTACTAATGAATAGGCCATTCTGCCCTCGCATGCCTATCCGAGTGTGTAGTTCTGCTCCCACGTTAGGAGATGCTGAGACTCAGCGCGCTAACCTTGAGTTTCTGATAGCATGTACCCATCTGGTAGGTGGTAGCCCATCCTTCTGTGCCTTCTTTGTTCATGTTCGGCCCAGGCCGGTAACTTTCCACTGTGGGCGTGGTTGGGGGTTCTTGGAGGAATGATCATGCATTGCAGGCCGTTGGGGAGCCAGTCCCTCGGCAGACATCTTAGGGTGCAGGTCAGATTGGACTCCTCTGCAGAGTATTACTAATAAATGCTTGTTTGTATTCTCTGACCGACTCTTCATTTCTTGGGAAGGCATAGCAGGTGGTTGTAAGTAACCCGGGTGGCCCCTAAGGGCCACTTCCTTCACACAGACACTGCAGTGACAGGTCTGAGTTACTGTTTCAGAACTACTCATGTGGGTGGTACAATCAGTGCTGTAGGCCCACTAGTAGTATTTGATTTACCAGCCCCGGCACACTCAGTGCACTTTACTAGGGACTGACCAGTAAATCAAATATGCCAATAAGGGAGAACCAATCATAATAACAATTTACACAGGGAGCATTTGCACTTTGACACTGATCAGCAGTGGCAAAGTGCCCAAAACATCTAAGCCAGCAAAAACAAAATCCAGCACAGCATCAAAAATACAGGAGTGAGAGGCACAAAGTCAGGGGAAACCAAGCCAAAGATGCCAAGTCTGACAACATGCAACTCGCATGGATTTTGGGGCACTCCCAGATTTACAAGAACTTGTAAACCTGGAAATGCACCAAAATCTAACGCCTTCCTAGGGGAGGCATAACAAGGAGAAATATTTTTATTTCTCCTCATTTCTTCCTCTTTCTATGTTTGCAGCACAAATAGAAAGAGCAATATGCCTCCTAGGATTATTTTTGAGCAGGAAAGTGCCCCTTCCTTCACATATATAATCCTGCATGCAACCAAGGCACCCTTGCACCATGGTGCAAGGGTGCCTGTGTAGGGGCGAGGCTGACAAAAGGGCACCAGCACATGGGAAAGGACAGGAATGCCCCATATTGCCTTAAATACAGCATATTCCCACCATTTCTCTGTCACATAGTCCAGCGCAGCAAGGTGATATGGTCCCAAGTGAGTAAGCACATAGCTGAAAACGGAATTAAATACTTTACACATCAGAGGTGGCCTTTACACTACTTATTAGATGCATTTATCTATTGCTCTTTGTTAAGATTTTCCAGTGAAAAAGTATTCGATTTACATTTACGCAAATGCTGTGGACAGTGAAAATGAAAGTTTATCCCACCAATCTGAATGTGAATTTGAATGTGAAAACTTAACCCACCAATTTACCTTGCTTACAGATGACTAACGTTTTATTGTTATCTTTTGAGGTTGTGCTAGCCTGTGACACTTTATGTGACACTTTATATAGGTACCCAAATTATGCAACATTTTATTTACAGATGCTGACAGAACCTCAGAAATCTGGGAGAATGTCTTTCACTTTACCTCATTATATGGTGGGCATTATTTAACCAGAATTAAAACTGCTTGCCTCAAGCCCTGCTCCTGTTAGCTTTGTTTTTCCTAGAAAAAAAATGCATTGCACTAATCAAACATCGAACCTAGGCTACCTTTGCAATTGTAGGCCTCATACTCCATTTTGTTTGTGACATTTGCTGCCAACGGTCTGTATCACTAGGACAAACTTGCAACTTTCATGTCTCATGTTGATGTATTTTCAAAGGCAAGGCAATTACCTTCTGAAGAATATTAAAATGTTTTTTCAGCTGAATTGTGTATGTTCAAGCTTTCACCTAGTTTTCTTAGCAGAATCACATACAAAGTAGCAATAGTTGTTCTAGTACAGGTGGTTTGTTTCCTGAGAAGCTGCATGTTGTGAAATTAGAAGAGACTTTCAAAATGTATTTTCTCACACCTGTTTCCCTCTATTTAATTCTAATTGGTTTATTCTGAATGTATGAAATTCTTTGTTCAGAACCCGATTAATATACACTCTTTTTGGATGTGTTATGGAGCACTTTTTTGCTGACCTTAGGAGGGAAATCCATGCTGTATTGCTCCCCATTATATATTATGGGGCAGATTTACAAGCCCCTTGCGCCACTTTAGCGCCGCCGTTGCGTCACTTCTGTGACGCAACAGCGGCGTAAAGCCAGCGCCATGCTGCGGGGTAGTTACAACGTGACGCATCTAGGAGATGCGTCACGTTGTAAAGCTCTGCGCCACATGAAACCTGCGTCAGGTTTCATGTGGGCGTTCCAGAGCAGGGGGCGTTCCGGCGCAGGAACGCCTCGCAGGGTGGCTGAGTGAAATCTACTAGATTTCACTCAGTCACTTTTCGACCCGTACGTGCTAAATCTTGCGCCTGCATGAAGCAGGCGTAAGGTGACGCACCATGTGCAAGATAGGCCGGTCGGCACAGTGCTGGAGCTAGTCGCGCCCGCGACACAACTCCAGCACTGCGCCAACGTTACTGACGGTAGATGCGACACGCATCTGCATTTCCTGCTCCATGATGCGCCGCATTGTAAATGCGGCGCATCAGTGGTGGCGTAAGGATGGTGATGCGTGTCGTAAGTTTCCTGGCGCATCCCTGCTGATTTGCAGGGATGCGCCAGGAATTGTAAATCTGCCCCTATATATTTAAGTGTAATGAGAAGGAGAAGGGAGAGTACCCCGTGGAATGTGTTGCCCTTTATTTGCTTAATATACAGTCTTGTTTGCCTAACCCTTCTATGTGGACAGCACACCTTTGCCTACCAAGACAGAATAAATAAAGGAAAAGATAAAAAGGCAATGGAAAATGCAGTGGAATTCTTGTTCACATGAGGCTGAAGCCTCATACTTTAATGTTTCTAAGGCTCAAATATCCCGTATATTCAAAATAGTATTCAAATAAACTATTACATGAACAACTGTATATCGCTAGTTACTTGAAACTTACCTCATGTGAACAAGAATCCCTATGTATTTACGTGACCTGAACTTTACTGAGTTCTTATATTGATTCTATTCTCTAACTGAGCTTTGCACTCTGATTTATTGATTAATTGATGCTGACTATATTTCCTGATCTTTGTATGACTTACAATCTGAAAATAAACAGTTAAGGTTTAAACCTTCCTTGTCTGTCATTCTTGTAGGATCAAATGGGTTCTACATGTCTAAATTGAAATTGTAACTTAGAATCTTTTACAGAGAAACAGGTGCAGCAAAGAGGAAAAAAATCTGATAAGGGGTGAACACCTCTCAATGTCCATCAGTCACACAAGAGAACATAAGGGGACACAATGTCACTTGTTTATTGGGGACAGTAACTCAGGGAAGACACTGGTGGGATGTGGCCGCTGCAGCGGCCATACAAGCTGCATCTTGAACATGAATAATGAAAGTTTGTTGAAGCACCCTGAGAGCGTGCTACCCTATGCAGGAGAAAACGTAAGCCTTTGTTTTAACATTCACAGGAACATCAGCTGCCTATGAAATGTGAACAGGACAGCAATTTATTTCCACAAAGACCTTCTGCGTGAATTATAATGTTAGCAGCCATTAAGTGAAAAGTTCATCTGTGGTTAACTGAATCTTTTAGGACAATTGTTGCAGGGAAGTATTTTAAAAGAAGTGTGCTCTCTTTAGGAAAAATTATGTTTATCTGTGCTGCAGTTTTAAAATATAAACAGTGAACAAAATGTGCATTGTTTGAGCCTTTCCTTTTGCACAATTGAGTGACAGGTCATGAAGACAAATAATAAAAGATTTGTGCAGAGCAAGGTAACTTTAAATCCATTCACTGAGCAGAAACAAATAACAATGAAATAAATTAAAGAAAATGGAAACAATGAAACATAGACCAAAAAAAGAGTCCTCTCAAGTATGAAGTAAAAGGTACAACTAATTCAGTAAGACCACTGTGAAACCAAAATGTTTCTCACAAGAAGAGGAAGGAAAACCACTGAATCAAGAGTAGACAACTGAGACAGACAACATAGCCATTCAATCATGATCAAGGGGCGGACGTAATTGTCTGGACTTTATTTGTTTATTTTGTATTGTTTATGAGCAAAGATACTTTGCAATTGTGGCTCATTGATTGTTCATTTAATTTCTAGCCACTCAAATGTATAATGCCTGAGGGTTTGGAAATCTTGTGATTTCCCCATTCTTTCTGCCCACTTATTTTCTTATTTTTATGCTTCTGAATTATTGTTTAGTAAAGTAAATGATTTAAATCTCCAATTGGAGTGTACAAACACAGACCTCATTGTATTTCTGTGTTTCATTGCTTACCTTTTCTGGAAGGGACCACTGTTTTTGTTACAGATACGTACACCCTAGGAGGTCCCTTTGACTTTCAGGGTCTCCTTGTTCCTTTAGAATAATATATACTTTTAGATAGTTGGGATTTTCCTGCCCCAACTATTTTGTACCTGCAGCCTGTTCCTGGGTCATATGACTGGATGTAGTTGGCAGTTGGACTTTGTTTATTCCTCCCAGACAGCCAAACATTAGTTGTGCCTGGATGAACAATCATTGGCAGGATGGGAGGTTGGAGCTGGGCATAGCCCCACATGCAAATCAGTAGGCTGTGTTCTGCCTTCTCACAAAAGACTTCTTACTACTGCATTGTTCAGGGAGCCATGCTGGAGCCAGTCCAGTGGAGGCAGAAAACTTCATGCACTTCATAGGAAATTCTCAGGAAATTTCTCCCACTTCAAACAAGGCACCAGGTATAAAAAGGGGACCCTCAGACCCACTCTTTGGTTTACTTTTTGGACCTGTGGAAGGACTCTTAGGGGACTACTTGCTGCTCTGGCCTGCTGTGTATTTCACAGGGCTGCTTTGCTGCACCTGAAAGACTGCATTGCTACATGAAGTCTGCCTTGAAGCCTCAGAGGTATGCCCTGCTGCGAGAGCCCTGTTCCTCTTCTTGAACTCAGGACTACCAGAGTGACTTTAAGGGCTAGTTGGTTACCCTCCTGATCAGAGCCTTGGGGACTGAAAATGCTCCAACCATCTTGAATTAACACCTGCAACCAGGATTAGTGAGTTCTAACCCCTCCAAGTGATGCCCTTCCAGTCCTGGACCCTCTGTGGTGGTGCTAAAGGTGCCCAGGTAGCCAAAATCCAAATTTCAGGCAAAAGACTGATCTGAGAACCAAGAGGAGACCCATCCCCATCTGCTCGTCTTTCAGGCCAAGGTGCATTGCCAGTCAGCTTAACTTTGCGCCATCTCCTGCTACGTTCTTCTCCTCAGCACCAAATCCTGTCCAGCGATCCTTCGCAGAAGGGATGTTCGATCCTGTGGAGCCCTTGTCAGCTGCAGCCTCATTCAGCGGGAGATTTTTAACTTCCAAAAAAGAGACTCCGGCAAACTCGTGGGGGCATGGCGGGAACCACCGCAACCACTGGGGATCCATGGTCCCTCGGCTGTGGTGTGGCATTCTGGCCCAGTAATATGCTGGCAGTGCCGCTGAGGCACCAACAAGCATATTATGAGTTTCCTCACAGCTACAATTTCATGGCAGTGAGCCCGCCATGAAAACTGTGGCAGTGAAGAAACTATGGGGGCCCTACAAGGGCCCTGTTGCCTCTGGGCCAGGGGATGCATGGAGAGGGGGCATATTGTGTGCCCCCCTGTCTGCATGCACCCCCAGTTTCTGCATGCCATGCAGGAATGTGCTTTGGTTCTCCCATTGTGGAGCCTTCTAATAGGCAGTTCTGCGGGACCACTAAACTACTGCCCGACAGACCACAAATTAACTTGTAATCAGAATGGCAATGTGCGGACGAGTTTGGCAGTGTGGGAACGTGGCGTTTGCGTCACCACCAAACTCCTAATCAGGTCCTAAGTTCGAATGTGGAAATCTTCATTGTGACAGTGGCTCCCCGTCATGGCGCCTATTTCTCGGACAACACCAGCAGCCTTGCCCCACTGAACTTCAACCTTCTCAGACCATTTTTGTTGGAATTTCTTATAAGTCCGAAGCTAAGAGCCAACAGGACCAAATCCACTCCGACTCACACCAAATTGAGGTCAGCTATATTTTTTAAATTTGAGCCTGTCTCCTGTGACTAGATGTCCACGGTTGGCATTTGATATTTTGGGTGCTAGTGAATACAAGGAATTCCAAGTAAGGTCCCCACATGAAACACCTCCACTCACTTAGTATTGTTTAGGAACAAGATGTGGAGAGGCCAAGGTGTGGAATCTTAGTCCTGAAGAAGGCAGGTCGACCCATAGCGGCAAAAATATAGGCCGAAACATGTTGACAGACAGCAGATGAAAGTATGATGGGGCACTAATCTCCCCAATTCATCATTGGAAATTTGTTTTAATACTGCCCAGGGGGCCCAGTATTAAATAGGAACCAGGGACGGCCCTGAGGTAGTTTTAATTATATTATCTGCACGGTGGATCCCTTTAAATGTTTGCGTGTTTTTCCTAGTAGTCCAAAAAAAAGTTGCTCTATCCAAAGCGTTAGTCTGTGCTGGGATGTTAAAGCACGCCCGGTGATGAAGCATGCCACTATTAGTAGGTGAGGGCATTTTTAAAAACTGTGTTGGTTTTCCAGAGAGGGTAGAATTCCGTTTTGATTACCTCCTTTTCCAATTTTGTACATGTTAGGTTACTTGTGAGGGAGGACGGAAGAGGAGAGGTACCTCTCACCCCTCATCTTGTGTGTTTTTAGTACAGTTCTAAAATGCCAATTTGACTTGGCAAAATAACCCCCTTGCCAAGCCTTAAACTCCTCTTTTATTACATATAAGTCACCCCTATGATAGGCTCTAAGTAGCACATAGGACAGAGTGCATTTTAATTAAAATAAAATTATACAATGTAGAGCACAGAAAAATTATTTTAAAACTGACTCTGTTGTCAGTCAATTTTAATTTCAAACAAGCAAGTGGAGAAAAGCAACTCAGTGCACAGACTAATATGGTCCAGATACAAGACAGTAAAAATGGAATAGTGTCCATATGTAGAGTGTCAATCAAGCTTATAGTATCGTTGAACTGTAGTAATCACGTTGATACAGACAGCCGACACGTGTTTCGTCGTGTAGACGACTTCTTCAAGGCTGTAAAACAAGATGCGAAGTACAACGCAAATGCTATAAAGATTGTATTCAGAAATAAAATAGTTCTCTAGAGTCAAACACTACATACTAGAATTAATTCATTGAAAGTCTATGAAGGATAGAGACACAACAACCTCAACCATATTACCAAATCAAAATCAATACACCCTGAAGTGTAACAGAGGAAAAAGTGAGCGAAGAGAAAGAATAAGAGAAAAATCCTACAGCCAAATTATTACGCAAGGTCCGTGTAGCAGAGTTCAGGAGATGGAACAGACACACCAAAGGTGAAATAAGACCTGAGAGAATTAGAGTGGATTTAAACACCAAAACCAACATTACGGAAATGGTGCAAATAATCATAGTAGTGCACAAAGTTAATGGGTACCTCAAACGTGGACTAGGTAGACATGAGTAAAGTCCGTAGTCCTCTAATCATTTCGTAGAGAAGTAGAGTTCAACAATGGAAAGAATCGCAGTGTCAAGCGTCAAGTATAGAGAATAATACTGTACAAAAAATATATAGAAATAATGTTTTCAAATCCAAATAGAAACATATATATGTATTGTTTTTAAAACCCGATAAGATCAACAATTTTGTTGTAAAAGAGAAGAAAGGGGGAGCTACTGTATTTTGGCCCCAACAGGTTTAAGTTAATATTCAACTTCTAAAAATTCTGAGACAGTCCTCTCATTGAGGTGACTAACAGAAGACATAATCAAGAATGACTATGTGACTAGTACCGAGTAAAACTTAGCCTGTACCAACTCTATAGAAAAATCGACTAAAATATATATTACATAGAACATAAATCAAACTAGAGAGGTTCCTCATACATTTAAAGACGCTTGGGAGGAATATGCCTCGTATGGTACACGAGATTGAAGGTACGTAGCTCGGGGGCACAATACGTATTAGTAGATATCTGAAAGTTATTAGTGCCCTTATATGACTAGCCGAATTGTACGGGGTTATTAAATTTGGAACCCTTCTGTGTCTTGTTTGTATTGTTGTATTGTTTGTATTGCTCAATAGTTGTTGCCGATTGAGACCCACTGCTTTGTTCCTGGCCTTATCAACTGTCGTCTGACTATATCCCCTAGCTTTGAAACGCGTAATAGCCTCGTCCCTTTCCATCTTAAATATTGCATCTTCACTACAGTTCCGTCTTAATCTTTAAGATGGAAATGGACCCCGTACAATTCGGCTAGTCATGTGCTTTTTAGAATTTTAAATAAGCATTGGCACATTTTACAAGTTGATCCTATTGTTAACAAGGTCATTACGACGAGACCAGCTGTCGTTTACAGATGGGGTCAAACCCTTCGTAATATCCTTTGCCCTAGCTTTTACAACCCCAAGAGACCTAAGAGAGATACACATTGGCTTGGATCGCCACCAGCTGGTTTTTATAGTTGTGGACACTGCAATATCTGCCCCTATACTCTAAATAAAATCAAGAGTTTTAAATACAACACCTGCACAGAGTACAGGATCAATAAATTTATGAACTGTAACACCAAGTTTATGGTATACTGTATCATATGTGTATGTAATCACATTTATGTGGGTAGTACAATCAGACTGGTTAAAGAAAGAATACAAGAACACATACGGGCCATTAGAAATGTAAACACCAACTACCCCCTGGCCGTGCATTTTGATTCAGCCCATGGGATAGCAGATTTGACTCGTGTACGGTTTCATGGGCTAGATATGGTTCCTGACAATCCAAGAGGAGGGGATAGGGTACACTGCCTACGCAAGTTGGAGGCAACTTGGATAAATAAACTGAGGGCAGTTGACTGTGGTCTTAATATAGACAGGGAGATGTCGGTATTTTTGAAGGATTGATGTTCAACGTTTAAGTGTACCACAATACGTTCTGTTGCATTGATCTGGATGATTTTATATCTCTTCATTACAAAGAATAATAGTTGGATCTGACAGAATGTTTGAAATGTACCCCTTGCTGTGTACCAACAGATGTATATATTGATTATGGTCCCATTTACAATCTGGACCAGATTATCCTGTTCCCAACTAATTTGTATAATAATTTAAGATGATGTTGCTTTCTGTTAATTTGGAGTTTGAATCGAAAAATTTGATGTGCAAATTATCTGTCTGTTTTAAATCTTGACCGTATGTTTTATGTCATATTCATACTGATATGTTGTCACTTGAATTGAATTATGATACCGTTTGTCGGACTACTACAGGTGGGTTATGGGTAACACCCACTTGAATCACACCTCCCTGTCTTTCCTGTATAGGTATCCTGTGCATGTCATATGATTCCTCTCTGATATACTTAACACCTAACTTAGGATAATCTACCTATGTTTTCTTAAACCGCTTTTTCCTTTTCCTCACTGGATGTCTTTACACATTTTTACATATACAAACATTTGTTTACAACTCTCAAAGTGTGGCCGTTTTGTTTCTAAATCTTAAAACTATGTTGAGTATTGTCTCGACTGACTATACAGTCTTGAGACCATTTCGCTTTTGTAAATCTTGGTGTACTGGACCTCTGGTTCCATTTAAACAAAGGGGTTCTCACTATTTCCATCATTATATGCTCTTATGTGTGCAATATGCACTGATGGGGATTAGCCATTCAGATATATATATGTACGAATGTACTATTTTCTACTGATTACAAATATAGCTCACTTATTTAGAGCACGGGGTTGTTTTCGCGCTAGTTGATTCATGCAGCTCCTTATTATAGAGCTTAAGTAGGCTTCCGTGATAGATGGTCTATATATAGTTTGGAGCTCATTTATGCCCAGACATACCGTTTTTTGGGCTGCACGTCTAAATACCTATTTGTTTTACGTGATTTTGTACCATCCATGTAGTTTTGCTGGTAACACAGTATAGGACTATAAACACTCCAAGATGGCGCTGGTTTCAATCATTTTTTTCAAACAAAGTATCTCCTCTTTCTATGTCGATGCGCTTTTACACGCGCCACCGGGATTATTTAAACTGATGTAGGGATCCGTATACTCGAGGATTTCTCTTACCTGAGCGGGACAATATTTACGGAACGGGTAGGTTTCTCTGCATATTTCTTATATCCCACAGGGCACCGATAATGATCCTGTTAAGAGGCTACACGGACATAATCAGTACTGTTGCATGTGTTTGTTCACATTCTGATTAGGAGTGTATAACTATACCTCCTCTTGGGTTATCTTGTTGGGTACTGATTTACTTGGGGTTTTTTGCTGGGTACTGATACGTTTGTTTAACCCCAATTTGGCCCATGGGGATTGATTGGGATCCTGAGAAGAGCCCGTGAGATCCAGCAAGTGTTACTGCTCGTGGTTATTTATATTTAGACATGTTTCACTTAGGTATTGCATTAGCTCCGGAGACTATGCGTGGGCTTTTCTGTGTTCAAAATAATGGTTTACAAATGTTTACAACAATTCTCACTTTGCTTAATTTAGGGTGCCTCCCGTTTGGAGCATTCACTGGCCACTGATGCTAATATAAATTGGTAAGCTTTCGGATATTTCTACGAGTCTTCCGACTCTAACTACGTTTAAGGTGTGTGGGTTGAATTAGTAGTTAACGAATAGGGAACTCTCTTTTTTTCCGCTCCCCTTGAAGTGTATGTTCAGCCTTTGTAAACTTTACCCTTGGTTGACATATACTTGGTTTATTGCTTTCTTCCTAGTTACCTATCAGCGTTTTGAAATGAGATTCAGTGGGCATCTGTGGTTTACTCCTAATGCCTACTATCTTCTGAATCCTTGCAGATTGTTCCCGTTTCTACTTTGACATATAAGGGCACTAATAACTTTCAGATATCTACTAATACGTATTGTGCCCCCGAGCTATGTACCTTCAATCTCGTGTACCATACGAGGCATATTCCTCCAAAGCATCTTTAAGGTATGAGGAACCACTCTAGTTTGATTTATGTTCTATGTAATATATATTTTAGTCGATTTTTCTATAGAGTTGGTACAGGCTAAGTTTTACTCGGTACTAGTCACATAGTCATTCTTGATTATGTCTTCTGTTAGTCACCTCAATGAGAGGACTGTCTCAGAATTTTTAGAAGTTGAACATTAACTTAAACTTGTTGAGGGCCAAAATACAGTAGCTCCCCCTTTCTTCTCTTTTTACAACAAAATTGTTGATCTTATCGGGTTTTAAAAACAATACATATATATGTTTCTACTTGGATTTGAAAACATATTTCTATATATTGTTTTACAGTATTATCTCTATACTTGACGCTTGACACTGCGATTCTTTCCATTGTTGAACTCTACTTCTCTACCAAATGATTAGAGGACTACGGACTTTACTCATGTCTACCTAGTCCATGTTCGAGGTACCCATTAACTTTGTGCACTACTATGATTATTTGCACCATTTCATAATGTTGGTTTTGGTATTTAAATCCACTCTAATTCTCTCAGGTCTTATTTCACCTTTGGTGTGTCTGTTCCATCTCTGAACTCTGCTACACGGACCTTGCATAATAATTTGGCTGTGGGATTTTTCTCTTATTCTTTCTCTTCGCTCACTTTTTCCTCTGTTACACTTCAGGGTGTATTGATTTTGATTTGGTAATATGGTTGAGGTTGTTGTGTCTCTATCCTTCATAGACTTTCAATGAATTAACTCTAGTATGTAGTGTTTGACACTAGAGAATTATTTTATTTCTGAATACAATCTTTATAGCATTTGCGTTGTACTTCGCATCTTGTTTTACAGCCTTGAAGAAGTCGTCTACACGACTGAAACACGTGTCGGCTATCTGCATCAATGTGATTACTACAGTTCAACGATACTATAAGCTTGATTGACACTCTATATATGGACACTATTCCATTTGTACTGTCTTGTATCTGGACCATATTAGTCTGTGCACTGAGTTGCTTTTCTCCATTTGCTTGTTTGAAATTAAAATTGACTGACAACAGAGTCAGTTTTAAAAATTATTTTGCTGTGCTCTACATTGTATAATTTGAATTTATGTATAGAGGGGATTCTCACTTTTCCTCATACGGGGCAATACTGGATAAGTGGCACAGTGTTTTGTATTGAGCATGCAAATATACGAGGTTCTCTAATACTCTGCAAATGTTACGGAGGTGCTGATTGTTCTTTTTATAACCGCTGCCATTTGTTCTCAGTGTGATGCATTTTAATTAAAATGTTGGACATGTAATTTTAAGTTTTACATGTCCTGGTATTGAAAAACTCCTAAATTCATTTTTCACTTCTGTGAGACCTACCTCTCTCATAGGAAAACATCGGGTTGCCTTATGACATTTAATAAGTGCTAACGTTTTATTGGGAACAGAAAGAAATTTCATGTTTGGTGTCTAAAAGTTTTTAATTAAAAAGCCTCTGTAATGATAATGTCAGATTTTAAATGCAACCTTTAGAAAGTTAGGGCATCAAAAAACAAAGTGATGAATGGAATGCTTAAATTAATCTAAGCCACTGGCGATCACTCAGGGCTAAATCCCAATCGATCATTTTTTACCTGCAAAGCCACCTCAGTTTGGACCCAGCCATATGCAAATCAGCCTTAATCCTGATCCTATAGACAGAAAGTTTGCATTTTTCTGCCTTATCTATTTTGTGACTGCAGCCTGTTCCTGAGTCACATGACTAGGTGTAGTTGGCAGCTGGATTTTATTTAATCCTCCCAGAGAGCCACACAATAGAGGGACTAGGTGTGCCTGATGGGTATTCAATAGAAGGATGGGGAGCAGAGCTGGGCACAGCTCCACTTGCAAATCAGTAGTCTGTGCTCTTCCTTCACACAAAGGATTTCTCACTACTGCATTGTTCAAGCAGCTGTAGCCAAGGGCGGGGAGGCAGGAAATTTCAAGAGCTTCAAAGGGAATTCTCTAGAAAATTCTGCCACTTCAAAGAAGACACCAGGTATAAAATTAGGACACTCAGACCCACTCTTCAGCTCACTTTCTGGACCTTCAAAAGGACTCTCAGAAGACTGCCTGCTGCTGTGGCCTGCCGTGAACTTCTGAAGACTGCTTTGCTGCAGCTGAACCCTCAGAGGCCTGCCTTGCTGCTTGAACGTTATTGATTGGCCTGTGGATCAGAACCTCAAGGACAGAAAAGGCTCGAACCATCTTGAACCCACACCTGGACCCACCCTGAGTGAGTCCTAATCCCCCAAGTGGTGCCCCTCCAGTCCTGGACCCTTGGTGGTAGTGCTCTGACAACCGAGAGGACACCAGGGCCAATATGCTTGTCTATCCGCCTTAGATACGTCATAAAAAAAAAAAAAAAATGTAGTCTCCTTTTGCTAGAGTCCACCTGGGAAAAAACCAAAAGGCACACTTGGTAGACTTGTTGAAATATTCACATTACTTCTGGGGTTGGCGTGGGCTCAGTGCCAAGGAGCGGGCTAGGCTGTAATAAATATGCGCATATCTCCAAGCCACGGCAAGGGTTCAAGGCAGGCAACAAGCCTACTGAGTGTGCCTGATGACTTTTTTCACAGGCTGCGACTAGCAATATAAGGTTCATCCTTGTTTGAGGAGATAAGCAATTCTTGGGGCCATTTTAGCGAGTTCACACTACATTGTCCAGTCCTGAAGAGGCCACATATAGAGTGGCCAAACCACATCGACTACACATTAAGAGAAGTCCATGCTGGTGGTTGGAAAAGACAAATTAATTTACGGATTGCTGCCTAAATCTCATTGAATGTTCTGCACATAAGTTTAGGTGACGGCTACAGATAAAGTGGACTATCTCTTGATGGACGCCTTTTGGAAACGCACATTGGGCTGTCCCATGTTATAACTCTTTACTTGCATACAAGGATAGTGTGATTGATGTCTTAAAGACTTTGCAACCTTGTTTGTTAGAAGTATTTACTCAATAAATAATTTTTTCATAGTAACACAAAAGAAAGCATCTGGATATAAAAGTTTCATTAATACACTGTATAAATGATGTTTTTGTCCAATAATAATTTATAATAATTTATGTGTTACTGTTGGCAAAAGAGACTAAATTTATCCCACTGAAGTAAAATGTTTGCTCTTTTTCTGCATAGTTAGCTCAAACTCTAGAGGGTTACTCAGGCCATCTCCATTTTTTATTCGCCAAGGTGCATCACCAGTCGGCCTGACTTCGCGGCAGCTCCCATTACGTTCTTCTCTGCAGGAGCAAATTCTGTTCAGCGTCCTTCGCAAAGGTGATATCCGACCTCGTTGAGCTCTCATCAGCTACAGCCTCCATCCTCGTCCCACTAGAGAATGTCGACTTCCAAAAAAAGAGACTGATTCTGAGCATGGAAATCTTTACCGCAAGTTTGTCAGCGGTTCCCCCATGACGACACCTCCTCCTCGGACACCGCCTGCAGCCATGTCCCACTGATCCTCTACCATCTCAGAGACTTGTTGCTGAAATTTCTTCTACATACCTGGACCTCTCAGAAGCATTTGCCACCATCTCACACACCATCCTCATAAGGCACATGCATGACATTGGCATCCATGGACCTGCTCTCTGCTGGAGCTGCTCCTTCATAATTGGTAGAAAAAAAGCTGTCAGCCTGACACCTAACTCCTCAGAAGCCCACAAACTCATATTCAGAGTGCCTCAACGTTCATGGCTCAGCCCCATTCTCTTCAACACATACATAATTTCACTGGCCAATGTCATCCGTGCACACAACATCAACATCCACTCCTATGCCAACAGCTCTCAACTCATATTTTACCTCTCAGATAAGATCCCCAACATAAGAAACAAGTTCACAGCCTGCATGACTGAAGATGCCAAGTGGATGAAAGTCAACTGTCTCAAGCTCAACACTGACAAAACAGAGGTAGTGATCTTCAGCAAGAGCACCTCTCCATGGGACTCCAGCTGGTGGCCAGGAACCTCGGAATAATCATTAACAGCAAACTGGATATGATTGCACAAGTAAACTCTGCCATTGCATCTTGCTTTCACACCCTGAAAATGCTGAGAAAAATGGATAAATGGGTGCCAAGGAACAGTAGAAAACTGTCACATACACCCTAGTAAACGGCAGCAGGTCCCTTGCCTATCTCCCCCTGTGCTGCTGCCTTGCTTCTGCTTCTGTGGTTTCCCTCATTTCTGCTGATTGTTTTTTCCTTGGCTCCCACTTGCCTTTTCTGCCTCGTTCTTTCTGTTTTTCCCCCGTTCTCTGCTTGTTGTTCCTCCTTGATTTCTGCTTGTTTTTGCACTGTTTTCACGTCTTCCCTCATTTTTCTGCTTGTTTTTTACTGTCTTCACTTGTTTTCCCTACTTTTTTCTGCTTGTTTTTTACTGTCTTCACTTGATTTCCCTCCTTTTCTCTGCTTATTTTTCATTGTTTTCACTTGTCTTCCCTAATTTTTCTGCTATTTTTCCACTTGTTATCACTTGTTTTGCCTCTTTTTTGGTATTTCTCTCTCCTCATTGCCCACTCCCACCTGCCACCCAATTTCCACCTCCTACCTAGCCCCGCCCACCACCTCTCAGCACACCTACCTCTTCCCAGGACCTGCTTAATGGAGGCTGCAGCACAATTCCATTGAGCAGGTGCCTGACCCAGCTCCCCCATGCTGCTGCATTGCTACTGCTCTATGGTGCCGCTCATTTCTGCTCAGATTGCCTTATTGCTTATTTCCTGGCTTTCCCTCACCTTTTCTGCCTGTTTCTTTCTGTTTTGCCCCATTTTTTGTTTCCTAATTTTTTTCTGCTTGCTTGTCACGAGTTTTCAATTGTCTTCCTTCGTTTTTATGCTTGTTTTTCACTATTTTCACTTGTTTTCCCATGTTTTTCTGCTTGTGTTTTTTACTGTTTTCACTTGCTTTCCCTTGCTTTTTTGCTTGTTTTTTACTGTTTTCAACTGTCTTCCTTCATTTTTCTGCTTTTTTTTAACTTGTTTTCACTTGTGTTTCCTCATTTCTGCTTTTTCTTTCTCCTCATTCCTCATTGCCCACTCTCACTTGCCACCCATTTCCATCTTCGTGCCTGGCCCGGCCCAGCACCTGCCAGGGCCCCTGCCTCCTCCCAGGACCTTCTTAATGGAGGCCGTAGCGCGATCCCATTGAGCAGGTCCCTGACCCAGCTCCCCCGTGCAGCTGCATCGCTCCTGCTTCTGCAGTGTCCCTTGTTTCTGTTTGATTTCCTTGACTCCCCCGTGCCTTTTCTGCCTATTTTTTTCTGTTTTGCTCTCATTTCCTGCTTGTTTCCCTCATTTTATTCTGCTTGTTTTTCACTGTTTTCAATTGTCTTGCTTCGTTTTTCTGCTTATTTTTCACTGTTCACTTGTCTTCCCACGTTTTTCTTATTGTTTTTCACTGTTTTCAATTGTCTTGCTTCATTTCTGCTTATTTTTCTCTGTTCACTTGTCTTCCCAAATTTTCCACTTGTTTTTCACTTGTCACCCTCATTTTTCTTCTTGTTTTTCACTTGTTTTCCCTCGTTTTTGCTTTTACTCGCACTCTCCTTGTTGCCCATTGCCTCCACCCACCTGCCAGCCATTTCCTGCCTCCCATCTAGCCCTGCCCACTGCCTCCAAGCACTCCTCCCTCTTTAATTGAGGCCGCAGCGTGGCGGCGCAGTGGATGCGCGCAGCAGCGTGCTGCTGGCGCACCAAAGGCAGGCCCGTCTGCTCCTTGAATGCACCCAGCGCCAGGACCCCTGGTTCCGGGCCCACCCACAGATACATCACCACCATCCATCCTCGTCCTAAACACTGAACGACCAAGGGAACGCTGTTGGCGTGCCGCACTCTATGGTAGGGCCATTCATCTGCACCAGTTGCACCTTCTCCTGAACCAGCACGAGCACCACCACACCACAAAGCACTACGCTGACCTTTCGCCACACCACACCAGCAGGGACACGCCGACTCCACAACCTACTCCTCAACATGCACTCTATGTGCAAACATTCCACCGAATTATGTGACCTCATCGCCACCCTCACCCCTGAATTGTCTCCCTCAATGAGACCTGGCTCAACGTCGCATCTGCAGCAGATATGGAGCACTTCAACTTTAAGCTCCACACTGACGACAAGACAACCATCAGAGGCACGCTCGCATAACGATCCCCAGGACCATGTTCCAGCTTCTGCAACACCATCAAAGACTTCATTGCACCCCCGGCCTTAGACTCCAAGGAGTACAACTTCCTCGGCGACCTGGATTTCCACATCAATGACCCCAACGCTAACAACACCGCACACTTCCTCAGCAACATGAGCAACCTTAAATTGACCCAGATAGTCCAAGACCCCATGCACACTGCAGGACACACGCTGGACCCCATCTTCACATCAAGCAATCGTGACAATAACAGCTATGTCACAGAACTCATATGAACTGATCATTCCATCGTCCACTTCAGCATCTCCAGCCCCCTCACCACCACCTAGGGGTGCACCAGTGCCCCCCACCGCAGCTGGAACAAAATCGCAGACACCATATGGACGAGCATCCTCAACACCTCTAGCCCCTCCACTGCCACCAACCTCGAACAGGGAGTTAAGAACTTCAATGCCTGGATCACCAACTGTGCCAACATCAAAATCCTCATCAAGACCAAGAGCAGAGAAAATCCTCCAAAAGGGCCAGCTGTTACACCCAAGAACTCAGAAAAGTGAAGCAAGGCAGCAAACAGCTAGAGAGGAAATGGCATGCCAGCAAGGACACCTCTGATAGGGCAGCCTTCAAAACCTTCCTCTACCCCTACAACCACCTATTGAGGGCACCAAAGAAGACAGCCCTAGTCACACACATCGAAACCAGTGCCAACAACACCAAGGAACTTTTCAGCATCGTTAAGGAATTCTCCAATCTAGTTGCCAGCGGAAACAACCTCACACCCTCACGAGAGCTGTGTGACAACCTCACTGACTTCTTCCATGACAAGATTGCAACCATATACATAAACTTCGAACCACACCCAGCACCTACGGACTTCTTTGACAGATACGCCACCACTGCAACCGACAGGAACCACAGACTGACCATCCGGAGACTCCTCTCTACCCAGGACACCTCCTCCATCATAAAATCCATCCTCTCCACCCAGGACACCTCCCCCATCATGAAATTCAGCCACTCTGGAGCTCCCACAGACCGATGCCTGCACCACATCTTCAATCTTGGAAATCAAAAGAATCGACCAGGAGCTCACCACCCTGCTCAATGCCTCACTCACAACCGCAACATTTCCCAATGCCTGGAAACATGCAGAAATCAGAACACTACTCAAAAAGCCCTCCACCAACCCCAGCGAACTTAAAAACTACCAGCCAATATCCCCGCTCCTTTTCCCAGCCAAGGTATTGGAAAAGATCATCAACAAGCAGCTCATGACATACCTGGAACAGAACCAGCTACTTGACGCCTCCCAATCTGGATTCCGTATCAATCATAACTCTGAGACCCCCCTGATCACAGCCACTGATGACATCTGAACCCTCCTCGACTGGGCAGAAACAGCAGCTCTAATCCTCCTCGACCTCTCGGCAGCAAGACTCCACCACATCAGCATCCAAGGGGATGCACTCAAATGGATCACCTAATTTCTCACCGGAAGAACACAGAGGATCCACCTCCCACCTTTCATCTCCAAGCCCAAGAACATTGCCCGGAGTGTGCACCAGTGCTCATCCCTCAGCCCCATGCTCTTCAAAGCATGACCCCTCTGGCCAACATCGTCAGATCATATGGTCTCAACATAATCTCCTACGCAGAAGCCACCAAACTCATCCTCTCACCGATGACACCACCAGGACCAATTTCCACAGATGCATGACAAGAATCGCAGACTGGATGAAGAACAACTGTCTTTAGCTGAGCATGGACAAGATGGAAGTACTGATCTTTGGCAACAACAGCAACGCACGGAACTGCTCCTGGTGGCCATCAGACTTAGGACCTGCACCCAAACGCTCTAACCACACCAGAAACCTCAGAATCATCATTTCATCATAAAGAACAAGCTCACCATGAAATCACAGATCAACGCATTCTCCTCCCCCTGCTTCCTCACTCTATGCATGCTACATTTGATCTTCAAGAGGCTACCACTGCACAAAAGATGCACCGTGACACAGACCCTCATCACTAGCCGACTGGACTATGGCAACGCTCTCTACGTAGGAATAGCCGCACATCTCCTACAAAGACTTCCAATCAAACAGAACACCACAGCCAGACTCATCCTCAAACTTCCCCAATGAACCCACATCACACCCCACCTCAGGCAACTCCACTGGCTCCCCATACAGAAGAGATGCTATTTCAAGCTGCTGACCCACACACACAAAGCTCTACACAACCAAGGGCTGCCTACATTATCCACCGCCTGAACTTCCACCAACCGGCAAGAAGCATTTGCTCCGCCTCCCTATCACTGGCCCATACTCCCCGCATCTACAGATGCAGTAGTGGAGGATGTTCCGTCTCTCACATTGCATCAAAGACCTGGAACAGTCTCCCCATGCAACTATGGACCATCACCTCATTTCCGGAGGTCTGAAGAGCCATCAAGACCTTGATGTTCAAATGAGCCCCGGGACCTGCAAGCAGCTGGATACCCTATTGGGTGATGTGATTAGCTGTGCTCTACAAATCTGGATTGATTGATTGATTGAGAACACCCTCTACACTGTAATCAGCAAGCTAATCACTAAAAGACTACAAATCATCCAGAACTTGGCAGCCAGACTCATCATCAATCTCCCATATAGAACTCACATCACACCACACCTCAGGTAGCTCCACTGACCCCCAATACACAAATGTGCCCTTTTAAAACTCCTCACACACATTAAAGGCACAACACAACTTAGGCCCCACCTACCTGAATAATCGCATCTCCTTCCATCAACCACCCAGACACCTCCGCTCCGCAGGACTCCTACTCGCACATCCCACGCATACACAAAACCAGATAAGGAGGACGGGCTTCTCTTGCATTGCTCCTAATGTATGGAACGGCCTCTGAATCCACATCAGAGACTCCTTCTCTACTGTATAGGCTAAATGAGGCTAAATGGAACAATGTACAGTCACCCATTTACTCTGTGAGACAAAAACTATGAAGGCAAATACAAGTACTGTTCTTCTTAAAACCTTATATTCAGGCAAGAGGCCTTTCTTACTCTACTATGGGCATCATTTGCAAAACTAGTTCCATGGGTCAGCTATACACACAAAACTAGTTTATTTTATGATGGCAGAACTTCTCTATGAATTAGGAAAAACATTTTTGCCCTTTGAATGGACTTTTTTTCACAAGGACGTCCTTCTGTAAGTAAAACTAGCCCTGTTGAGGTGCTGGAGTTCCAAAGTAGGAATAGTGCAAACCCATAAACATGAATATTCACAACCCAATCTGTTACCCTTCCTACTTTAGAAAAGGTCTTGAAACTGAAATATCGACAGTAAGAATACAATTTCTATACCTAACTCCACTTATATGTACCTTGGCAATATATATATTTATCTTCAAGGTACATAGAGGTGGAGTTAGGAAGAGTAAATGTATGCCTTCCTATATGCACTTACCTTTCGATATTTTGTCCTTTGATATTCTTGTAGGCCGATATTCTGGGTTTCAACATTCAGTAGAACAACCAGCAAGGGAAGGTGAAACCCCCCACAAACTTGTGGGGATGAAGAGGAAATGATTTCTTCTTAGAGAAAGAAAGTAAGAACGTTAGAGTGCCTGTGCACTTGCTGAGTGTTTTTCACATTTGATACTATGCTTAGATATATTTACCACATTAAAAAATGGGATCAAAAAGGTTTTCCAGGGTTACTCGTAGAAACCTTCCTCTGGTGCACATGTCTAGGAATAACTAGAATCACTTTTTGCACAGACTGAAATCTACACCTATGCCTCTGGGTGCCAATTTACTAACCTATTTGAGAAGGTAGGTCTACATTTTGGGGTCTATTTACCAAATTCTCTATCAGCGCAGCAGCCACAAATGCTGCGTTGCTCTGCATTGCATGAGAAGGAGAGAGCAGGAGAGTGCCTTATTTGCAAAGATATGGCACACTCCTCCCCTATCCATAGCACCAGCGCAAAATCAGGCAGCCATGCACCACGCACACACCTTTGCACCACAGTGCAAGGGTGTCTGCGTGAGTCTAGCATATGATTTGTAACGGAAAGATACCCTTCCAGTAAAAAATATTATGCCTGGACTAAATTTAAAACTTTTCCCACTTTGTATGTGTGCTGTACAGTGCAGCACACATGCAAAGTCGGAAAAGAAAGGAGAAATAAAAGCATTTCTCCTTGATAGCGCCTATTTGAAATGGGTGTTATTTTTTTAAACAAAGCCATGTCTACTTTTTTTAGTGGATAGGGTTTTGCGTAAACAAAATATGGGTGGTAGCATTGGAATGCCCATGCACAACCCTTGGAATGCTCCTTTGGCGGTAAGTAATGCAAAGCAGCACTATGATCTGCTTTGCGATACTTTCAAGTGAATTTCAAGCGCAATACAAGTATTGTGTTGGAAAGTAAATGGGGAAAAAAGATTTTGCGTCGATTTCATGCGCAAAATCTTAGTTAATTTGCTCCCTTGTCTACAGTCAGCTGGCACTGGAAGTTGACAGAAATTAAATGGTAAATGCTATGGGTAGCAAAATGGGAGCGATGTTTTAGGAAAGTGAATCAGAAACTTTGACTTTGTATTTTCCTTTCCTCTTCTCTTCTTTCCTTTTTCTCCAGATTTGCCACATAATCAAATTTGGCCTTCAACTCAATTTTTCTGAGATCTTTTTGACGTTTTTTGTGATAATCCTATTTTGAGAAGGCACCCATACCAAGAGGCGTTTGGGGGGAAATTTAGAGCAATTTATTCCCACTAACGCCCAGGCGTCTGACTACGCTGCTATAGTTGCCTATTTTCTGCCTGCATCTCTGATTCCTGCGATGTCGACTTTAGGCAAAATATCTGTCAGATGAGAATGGAAGAAGTACTTGCTATTGTGTTTTGCTCACGCCTACTCATGTATAAATATGGACGAGCAAAGCCCTGAATGACAACAAGAAAACAAACAATTCCATGCAGTCTGCGCCGTCCATTTTGGGGTGGGTGTTGTTCTGCAGAGAACAGGGTTGGTTACAGTGGTGGAACTAACTTCTCCTTTGGTGAAGACAGGAAACGTCCGCCATCGTCCTAAATTGCTAAGCTTTTCAACTTCAAGGGCAAAGAATTTTTTTTTATTCTCAGAACCTTACCGTGTTTATAGAGCACCAGGTCACACTGAGGAAAACGTTTATCCTTTTGAGAAAAAATGATATTTTTGCTACCAAACTCAATGATAATCTTTTTAAAAACCTCAGAAAAAGGAACGGTTGAATCACTGGTTTCGATTTGAAGTTGTGTCCACAAGGTCAAATAGAGATCCCTGTTGTGGATGCATTGGTCTGCTGAGAGACGAGATCTAGTCTAGCCTTACTTGTGTTAGCGGATAATATGCTTCAAGATGTGTAATAGTCGATTGATGACCCGCCTAATTACTCTATCTGTGACAAATGCATGGTGTTCAGTTGTCTGGGTTGTGCACGAATTGTGATGAATAAGCATGACTCCCACATTGCTATCTCATCTACTCCCACCATACTCCGTTTAGGGTTTATCATGTGAAATTGTAGCGTTTGATCGACTCCTGTCCATTTTTATCAGCACTGTGCATATTTCAGCCACAACAAAATCAAAATGCCATGCCTTCAAGTTGATGAATTCGGGTGCATATATCTTTCTCAATATATTCTGAAGACCATCTCTTTCAAGATACTTTGCCGGGTGGCTATGTCTAGCTGCCCCTCCATGCCATAAACTTAAGTTCAGCACTTGTGGTATAAAAAAAATCTTGCCTGCTCTTACATCTTTAATATCTGAATGTAGATTTTCGATATGGGATTTTCTGTGTTAACATTAACTGTGGGAAATGTTCTACCATAATAAATCCTCCATCCGTTTAACTCAATTGCAATAAATTAATTTAAAGATCGAAGAATATATCATCACATCCTCATTAATTGATTTAATAACGTGTTAGGTATTTTTAAATCCTCGTTCTTCTAATTAAGTTTTAAACATCATAAAAATAATGAGATTTCTTCTGAACAGCTGCTCTCTGCTATCTTTCATTAAAACAATGCTCTGCAGTTTCACATTCATAACACATTAATAATGATTTAATTGATTTTCTTTATTTTTCTTCATATTTTAACAGATAGATGATTAACACCAATTAATTTTACAATTTTTTAAATTGGATGCCTATAGGTATTGCAAAATGCTAGTTGAAAACAAATGTGGCAGAGCAATAATATCAGAGTCTTCCTTTGAACTCACCATTGTCAATTCAAAACTCACAAACTTTTGTTCACTGTTGGAAATGACCATCTTTGATGTGGTGTACCCTCAGATTTTTCTCCTGTTGCAATCTGTGCAGATTTTTCACCTGTTGCAATCTGTGCACTTTAACCCTACTAACCAGTGATAACGTGCCTGTGTTCACTCTTTCCACATGATGATATTGGTATACCCCTAATTGACATCTGTAAATTACCTATATGTCCTTAGTGTTTAGTATCTAAACTGTACCCATGGTTTGTAAGTTAAGTGTCACCAGTAGGCTGCAGCACACATTGTGACACCTAATGCAGTGTCAGGACAAGCATGACTGCAGGCCTGCCATGTGTAGTATAGTGGTGCAGAGTCTAACTGCAAATTTAACCTGGTAAAACAATATATTTTTACAAGCATAAACCCTCCTTTTAAATAATAATACGTGACTCCTAGGTATGCCATACTGCCCATTAGGGTAGCATGCATGACATGTAAGAGTAGAACATGTAAAAGTTTAATGTTAAACATGATCTTTACAGTGAAAAGGTGCAAAAGGTTATTGGCACTACAGAAGGGTTAGGAAAGCATTGGAATACAATATTAAATTTCATATTGTTATCTCTGCTTAGGAAACAGCTATAGAGTTTTCGCTTGGACTTTTTAAATTAGTATTCCAAACCAAACCAATTGGTAGAGTCAGATTTGTAATACACATTTTAGAATAGTTACTTTTTAAAAGTTGCCTGTTACCTGCCTAAAGAATGTAGAAGTCCATTTTCTTGAGCTTCAAACTGTCAATCAGGATCAAAATAGCCTTATTGATGTGTGATCTTGCTCCCAGAGCTGAGACAATGACAATTGGATGTGGGGATGTGTTCTGGTTCCCTGGAAAGTTGACCATATATGCTGTGTTCGGTAACCTATTAACTTCAAAGGGGCATAACCTGTCACCCACAAATATTAGCTGACACCTGAACAGGGACCTTTTTTTGTTTCCTCAGTCATTCAGGCACATCCTAGTGGCAGCTGTGCCCACTACTGGTTTAGAGAGAGCACAGAGGAGGGGGTTGCTCGTTTCCCTGGCCACACCTCTGGGGTGGACACAGATGCTCTGCACAGGGAAAGAAGGGTTTTGCTATCTTGGATTTAGGCAAAGAGCGGCAAGGTGGGATTGCTTGCTGTATAGCACACAGGAAGTGCTGTAAAAGTGGGTATGGTTACCCTGAGAACTTTTACCTTATTGCTTAGGGGCCAGGAGTCACCCACACTCGCAAGCTGTTGCCATAAATGTGGTACCTACAGTACCGCTCATGAACTTAATTATCCTAAAGCGTCCTACCATATCAAAGGCAGATGTAGCTAACACCTGGACCTGGCCACTTCCTTATATCCCCCTAGCCAATCAGTCAGGCATACACCCCAATGGGAGAGGAACTGGACCCCGAATCGATTTTGAGTGACCACGGAGGAGGAAGTTTCTCATTTACTAGGCAACACCGCTAGGGTGGGCACAGTAGCTCTGCACAGGGAAAGGTAGGTTCTGCCATGTCGATTTTGGGGAGGGAGGGGCACTGTGGGATGGTTTGCTGTAAAATACACAGCACAGGAAGTGCTGCAAAAGTGGATAGGATCACCCCAGGGAACTTTTGCCCCATTGGTTAGAGAGAAGTCTTGAGTTTCCCCCACTCACAAACTGGCTCTGTGCATAAATGTGGCATCCCAGTACCCTCCTCAGACGATTTCCAGGACCTATGGAAGAACAGAAGAGGACCTGACCTGCTTTCTGTGATCTGAGATGAGCCAAGAAGACTTGACCTGATCTCCCTCTTATACCCAGAAGAAAGAAGTGGACTCCAAGGTCATAAAGTTGACCTCCTGTTTGGGCTACAGGAAAACAACAAACTTCAAGAGGCCTTTTTCTGCATTTCCAGCTGCCCATTTCCAACTGGCCTAGACCTGAACCCTGCTGTTGGCCTCTGCTGGAGTAAGGGCCTGATTTAGATCTTGACTGGACTACCGTCATCCCTCCGTGGTGGAGTTTACAAGTCCTCCACCAAGCTGACAGAATCCCGCCCGTCCTATTTAGATGTGTGCTGGTGTGAACTGCCATCCGGGTCGAAAGAGTGTTTCCTGTTGCGTAAATGGTTCACCGCTATTGACGCGGAAGATTTCTCTGTTGGCCAACATTACTCAGTCTGCATTGGACTATTCCTGTGGCTCTAGGATAGATGCCAGCATCCCACACCTTGTGTTTTGCCTAATTGTTTGCACCTGCATACCACCCTATAAAACACACTCCATTTCAGACCATGTTCCTCTGCCATTCCAGCACAGCTCAACATTTTCCTGGTGAAGTTTTGTCAGAGTATTCAGTTTTTTTTTTGCTCCCTCTGTTTCTTGTGTATTTTACATTTTCATTTTCTTTTACATTTAGGTTCACAGATTCATTTAATTTAATTGCATTATAGTGGCAGGGAGAAGAAATCCCTGTTTTACAGGGAGAGAATTAGCAGTCATGGTGGTTGAAATTATCAGAGTAGAGCCACAATTTTTTGGAGCCCAAGTATAAAATACAACCATATATCAGAAAAGGCAAATGTGGGCAAGAATAGTTGACAGAGTGAATGCTGTAGCAAACAACCTGTGCATGTAGGACGAAATTAGAAAGAGGTGGAATGACCTGCGGGGGAGAGTGCGTTCCCTTGCCTCCAAGCATCATCTGGACGCCCAAATGACTGGTTGTGGTTCTCCCAGCTCCACCCTTATAACTTTTGTCCCTGGGAAAAGACACTGCCAAGACACTGCCACATCTCCCAGCACCTGCACACACTCCACTGGCTCCCCATCGAGGCCAGAGTCACCTTCAAGATGCTCACCCACGCACACAAGGCCCTCCACGACACCGGACCAGCATACCTGAACAGCCGACTCAATTTCCACGCACCCCAAAGGACCCTACGATCAGCCCAGCTCTCCTACGCCGTGGTCTCCCTCTCCAGAAAGACCAGATCGGGAGGCCGCTCCTTCTCCTTCCTCACGGCCAGAGCCTGGAACGCCCTTCCGCTCCACCTCCGACAGACAACATCGCTTCCCATCTTCGCAAGAAACCTCAAAACCTGGCTCTTCGACAGACCCCCTCCTTGATGGACTGGAACCTGCACTCCCCCTACCCCCAGCGCCTTGAGACCCTTACGGGTGAGTAGTCGCGCTTAACAAACGACTGATTGATTGAGAGGAGTAGGTCTTGCAGACCCTACATCCTGAAGGCCAGCTGGGAATCCCTGGTTCAGTTGAGACTAGTAAGTTAGACTTTTCAATGTGTCACTAAACCTAAATGTCCTGTTTGCTTTGATGGTAGCGATTGCTAATGTGTTCTGCACATTTATTTTAACATAGAAACTTAACAATATCAGTAACATCTTGTTTGGCTTGTTTATTTTAATGTATTGTGTCGTTTTTAAGATTACATATTTGTGTTCCATATAGTAAATGGCTGTTCTATTTTTAATTAACTACCACGATGCCTTGTTTTTGTTTTGTGAAAATAATATTGCAATGTAATTTTGCTCATTCTCTCTTTTGATCATATTTTGACATATGGTAAAGTGTCAATTATTGTTAAAATTCTATTTAATGCTCTCTTTTGAAAATTGTTTGTGTAGAAGTTTGTATGTTCTCCTTTTCTTGTCATGTGATAGAATTGAGGTTATTAGTTTCACAAATCAAAGTTTGTTGACCTAAAAATGTTAAGGTATGTGAATTTGTATGCTGAATATAAGTGGTATATGTGACAAATGTGTCTGTGTTTTAGCCTTCTAGGCCTTATAATGGTTAATTTCACATTTATTCTCTCTACTGTGTTGTGTTGAATGGTTGGTAGATTTCATGTAAAGTCACTAATTTATTTTTTTCATTTCAGGACATCTTCTTACCTGTTTATTTGAAGTAATTTTGTCTGAAGTGTAAACTGTTTGTTTAATTAGTCACAATACCACTAAAAGGTATAATCATGATATTCAATTCCTTTTCCCTTTTAGGTTGCTAAATTTTTCACTTAAAACTCATTGAAATTGTAATCCACACTTGTTCTATTTATTTATTTTTGCCATTTATTATAGGTCCAACAGCCAGAGCACTTGGCCAAATATCTGCCACTGAGGATACCTCTGCTCCAGATGAGGATCAAGCTTCCAGGGAGGACTCCACTCTTGAAATTCCAGATGAAGAGGAGCAGCCTGGTCCATTTAGTCTACAGGGGCAGAAGGCTCCAGTGAGTCTTACTTGGCCCACACCTACACCTCCCACCCCAGCTGTTACAACACCTCAGCTTACGGATACCTGCACTTCCTGTGTCTAAACCAACATCACACCAATCCTATGCCTCCCAGTCCTGGCTGCTGTTGTGACAACAGTACCACCACCTCCAGTTCAGCCAGGGCCAAGTGGGATGGGGCTCACTGGGCCAAGGGCACATGGTAGGGTACCAGGGGTCATGGGAGGGAATCTGCAGGCCATCATAGTGAGGCAGCTGGGATCACTGTCACCCAGGCCACCATCTACCAAATCTTGGGATCCATCCATCTGTCTCAAGACATGATGAGGCAGGTACTTACAGAGCTCCGGGATCTGAAGCAGCTGCAGAGCGGGGGCAATGTACAGATGGAGAATCTGAACTCCAATTTGGGCTCTCTGACTGGGGTGCTGCATGACATTTACACCCATATGTGCCGGGGTTTTCTAGCAGCATATTCCCCTTTCTGTGGTTCAACATCATCTGGGCTAAGTGCATCTGCCTCAGCCACAGAAAGATAGCCCTGCCACAAGAAGAACCACCAGCATCCAACTTAGTGCTTGCAACTGTGGATCCACCAGCCCTCCACAGGAGTACATGGCCATCTGGACTACCAGGAGAGGATGGCAAGACCTCCACCT
Organism: Calotriton arnoldi; assembly: GCA_963921515.1. Lineage (NCBI taxonomy): Eukaryota > Metazoa > Chordata > Amphibia > Caudata > Salamandridae > Calotriton > Calotriton arnoldi. Next base: position 74,042 of record CAWUFW010019628.1, read on the forward strand.
CCACTAGCAAGAGACGCAGAACCTAATTTCCTCCAGTGTGTGACTACCATTCACTCTGTGGACTATTTTCTAGACACGTTTACCTTACTGATGCCAGTTGTAGTTTGGACATTGGACTTGAAGCAGTTTGGCTCTTCAAAAATGGTTTCATTCACCAAGACTGACTTTTTCATTTTTCATTTTTTGTTTGCTTTTTGTTTTTCATTCTGTTTTAGTTTATTTGGTTTTGTTTAATAAAAGCAAAACTAACAAAGTCAACGACTGGTGTTGTAGTTCTTTTCTGTATGTATTAATTTTTTTCCTTCCATCATACATTTTAAAATGTAAAAAATTAAATGATTGTATATTCATAAAGGCAAGTAGGTAATCTTTCTCACAATTTTCTACCATGACAACAAAATACAAATACCAAAAACCCATCAACTAGCATTTTTTTAAATTTGAAAAAGATATGTCAGTCAAATTTTTCTGAAACGTAACAAACCATATATTACACAATTTTTACATTTCCAGTTCCACACCTTGCCACCATGGAAGAAGGGGATATAATTCAAACAATAAGATTTGATAAGCAAAATATTATTGAATTATGTCATCAGCTAGAGCCAGATCTTCTGCCTCACAATAGGAATTGCACAACAATAACACCAATAGTCATATATTCTGTCAGTACTCAGTTTTGTAGCCACAGGATCACTCCAATACACTTTTGCAGTATCTGAGTGAATGTCACAACCAGCATTAAGTGGTGTGCTACAAGACGCTGTTTCTACATGATGAGACACATTAACAGCTTCATACACTTCACACAAAATGAGCAATTTGCCAATGTGAAGGAAGATTAGTATGCTTTGGGTTGACTACCACATGTGGCTAGAGCAATTCAAGCAACACATATTGGCTTGATGCCAACATTCAACAGAAAACAGGTCTAATGCAATCTTAGAAAACCTCCATTCAATCACTGTGCAAGTGGTTTCAGTACAAGATATATACACCCAAAGTCTGTGTGTGTCTTCCACAGGATCAACCGATGTTCCTTAGTATTTCGCAACAGCAGCATATAACTGCAAATTTCACCACTTTGAAATGTCTAAATGATGATGACATGGTGAAGGTTCATAAAACAGATCAAAATAAAAAGAATCATTTGATTACATTACATATAAGACACATTGCAAATGAATAATTTTGAGGACAAATTTACTAAGAACAATCAAAGATAAACAATCTAAATGGACCCAGTATTCAATGTGTCAACACTTTGGGGCCGATTCCGATTCGGGCCGGAAAACGTACCGACTGACTCAGTACGGGAATTTAGTCCGACCGACACGTACCGGCGCTTCCCGACCTGCATAGTACGATGAAATGCATGTGAATCACGACCGACTCGTACGGAACACAAGCCGAATGACCGAACCGCACGGAAACCAGCCATCCGGCTGGGAAACAACGCGAATCAAACCGACCGACACGCACCAGGAATGAACCCGAACGAAACGTACCCGCGAACTCCGACCTGCGCAGTACGATGCAATGCGTGCAAAACCAGACCGAGTCGCACGGAAACCAAGCCGTACGACCGCCACGCATACAAAACCCAGCCTAGCCTAGGCAACCCAATACTCCGCGACCGACGTGTATGCCGCACATGAAACACAGCAGAAACACAGCGTGAACGACTCGGAGAAGCTCGCACGAGACAACTGCAGCGTCCTACTCGGTCAGAAGAACGTTTCCTACATGCCCCAAAACTACAAAGGAAAAAATACAAAAAAAAGGGCCAAACAAGCAATTACAAAGCCAATAAATACTGGGAGGGGGAACATGGAACAAAGACACACCCACAACTCCACCCATATAAAGGCCACAAATCCCTACCATGATCCTTTGCAAATTCAACTGACCTGCCAGCACAGAACACCATCAGACAGCAACCACAGACACACTCACAGTTCATCCATCACACAAGCCACACACCATCAGCACCTCAACAAATAGCACCCTCACATACACCCAGCAAAACCTACACTCACACACCCTCACTTGCACACCCACACATACATCAATCACCACCACCACCCATCACCATGCCCCCAAAGAAGAATCCAAAGTTCCTAGACAGTGAATTGGAAGTCCTGGTAAATGAGATCCTCAGGGTAGAGCCACAGTTGTTTGGTACATTGGTCCAACAGACCCCCATGTCGCAGAAAACCAAGATGTAGGAGAGGATCGTCGACAGGGTGAACGCACAATCACCATGTTTGCGCACAAAGGAAGACATCCAGAACAGGTGGTATGATGTGCGCAGGAGGGTCAAGGACCTACTAAAGAAGGATTACGCCTTGAGCCAACACACCGGCAGTGGCCCTCCTGCCAAACCAGTATACCTCAGGCCCTGGGAGGAGAAGGTGCGGGCCATCCTACCACCAGTGAGCGTATATGGACTATCAAACATCCCAGAGCCTGGTGAGTACACAAAAAATATACACAATATTGTGTGACAATACACACACATCACTGTCAAGGGGATAGTCAAACCATGCACCCTTAGCAAATCCACAGCAACCAAAAGATAATCATCCCAAGATGTGTATGTCAGTCAGATAAACACAATACATGCAATTTCATAGTGATATGTAACTGTGTCATGACATGTACAAACCCAACAACAAATGAGAGCTAGGCAGTGGCACAAATCTAACCAACAAACACAGTCAGATATGTAGCCACCACTAGAACACCACCTCACAGGGAAGCTCACTGAAAGGAAGGAATTCTGTGTATGCTGGTGAAGTCAGTGTAGCCAATAGCATGATGGGAGTTGTAGTCACAGATATTGCTCACCCTCACAATTGGCCCATCAACACCACTCTGAACCATGCTCACATCAAAAGGAGAGGAAAAGAACTGACAAGATGGCTGACACTGGGTACTGCTGTGGGGAGCACAAGGCCCTGCTGAGAACTGTGCACCAACCAACAGCAGGACACCACTGACTGACATCCTGAAAGTAAACTTGCACTCCCTGCAATGGAAGCACGTTCCATGGTGGGATATCTGGCTGGGTGGGAAGGAGGACTCACAGCATTGACCATAGTTACCAGCAGCTGTTCTCACACACACCCTTAACACAAACTACACACAACTCACCTGGGAGAATGCATTGCCTCACACTCTAATTAAATATCCCACAAAGAACCACCACCCTGGGTTATGCTGTGTGAAGCACAGGGACACTTCTGGGACTTGTAGGCAAACTAACGCCAGGACAACACTGTCAGCCATCCTGTCAGCACAGGCACACTAGCCCACAGGGAAGCAGAGTCAAAAGGAAGGAAGTATGGGTATGCTGGGAAGGGTGGTGTAGGCAACAGCAAGATGGGAGTGGTAGTCACAGCTCAACATCCCCCACCCACATGGCCTAGCAAGCTCACACTGAAGCATGCACACCTCACAGGGAGTGGAAAAGAACTGACAAGATGGCTGACACTGGGTACGGCTGTGGGGAGCACAAGGCCCTGCTGGGAACTGTGCACCAACAAACAACAGGACCACACTGTCAGCCATCTTGCCATTGCGGTCACACTCACATACAGTGAAGTCCACTCAAAAGGAAGGAAGTATGGGCATGCTGGGAAGGGGGGTGTAGGCAATAGCATGATGGGAGTGGTAGTCACAGATATTGCACACCCTCACAACTGGCCCATCAACACCACTCTGAACCATGCTCACATCACAGGGAGTGGAAAACAACTGACAAGATGGCTGACACTGGGCACTGCTGTGGGGAGCACAAGGCCCTGCTGGGAACTGTGCAACAACCAACAGCAGGACACCACTGACTGACATCGTGAAAGCCAACGTGCACTCCCTGCAATAGAAGCACGTTCCATGGTGGGATATCTGGCTGGGTGGGAAGGAGGACTGACAGCTCTGACCAAATTTACAAGCAGCTTTTCACACACACCCCCTTAACATAAACTCCCACAACTCACCTGGGAGAATGCAATGCCTCACACTCTAATTAAATATCCCACAAAGAACCACAACCCTGGGTTATGCTTTGTGAAGCACAGGGACACTCATTGGACTTGTAGCCAAACAAACGCCAGGACAACACTGTCAGCCATCCTTACAGCACAGGCACACTACCCCACAGGGAAGCAGAGTCAAAAGGAAGGAAGTATGGGCATGCTGGGAAGGGGGTGTAGGCAACAGCATGATGGGAGTGGTAGTCACAGCTCAACATCCCCCACCCACATGGCCCAGCAAGCTCACACTGAAGCATGCACACCTCACAGGGAGTGAAAAGCCACTTCAAAGATGTCTGACAATGGTGCTCTGTTGTGGGGAGCACAAGGCCATGCTGGGAACTGGGCACCAACAAACAACAGGACACCACTGACTGACATCCTGAGAGTCAACCTGAACCCACTGCAAGGGTGGCATGCTTCATGGTGGGATAACTGGGCTGGGGGGAGAAGGAGGGCCCGATGTCTACCAAATACAACCAATGCTGTCCATGTACACACCTCAACATTCACATTATATTTATATTTATTCATTTGTAGAGCGCATGGTTACACCGCCCGGTGTGTCCCCGCGCTGAGACATAGCTAGTGAAACTACTGCTGCCCACTGCAAGACCCGTCGAGCTGTATTTTACACAGTTTTTGCGAACAGCCAAGTCTTCAGTTGTCTGCGAAAGATACTTTCGCTTGGTTCAGTTCTTATGTCAATTGGCATAGTGTTCCATATTTTTGCTGCTAGGTACCTGAAGGAGCGAGCCCCCATTCGTGCTCTGAATATTCTTGGAACTGTCACCAGTGCCTTCCCCAAGGATCTTAGACTGCGCCCTGGGGTGTGTTTAGTCAGTAGTGGTTGAAGGTATCTAGGACCCTTATTTGATAGGATGCGGTGACAATGGCACATTGCCTTGAACACGACTCTCTTTCCCACTGGCAACCAGTGAAGGGTTGTCAGGGCTTTCTTCGTGTTAGCGCTCCTTGGAAGGCTGAGAACCAAGGAACATTGAAATGCTTCAAGTTTGCAGGGCAATGTGCTACACCAATATCAACCTCTGACTGTGACAACTTAGGACAATGCAATGTACAGGCCCGCATCCAGCGGTACAGTCACAACTGTCAGGTGGGTGAACCATTGATGCCTGCAGAAACATAACATACATTGTGTGTGTCTCCCAAAAACAGGTGATGATGGGGACACAGCAGCAGACGATGAGGAGTCCCTGTCCCAGGCTCCGGGGGACACTGAGCTCACTGGTGTGGAACAGCTTCTGCCCTCCTCGGATGGCGAAGACCTACCTGGCCCCTCCGGTGTGAGTCATCATGCAGCACCAGCAGGACCACCATCTGCACCCCCTGCACCCACCCCTCCAACAACTGCCAACACACAGACCACCCCCGCCAACACGGACAGACCAAGGACCACCAATGACAACAGCAAGCGGATCCCGGCCCAACGTGGAGCAACGGACAACAACCCCAGTAACAACCCCCAAGGGCGCCTAGGGTCACCCTGCGTGCCACCGCAGGTCCCGCACGTGTCACCAGGGGTGGTGGGAGGGGTGGTAGACATAGGTCGCTGTTTGCAGAGGGGTCTGGACTGCATGATGACCCACAACTGGTACGCATTGCTGATGCGTACCAGAATAGCACCGGAGAGGTCAGCCAGGTAGTGGGGATCCTCAAGGACATTCAACAGCAGCAGGCTGCCCATCATGCCCGCTTGGACTCCCACATGTCCTATGTGGAGACACACATGTCTGGCATGGAGTCCAAGTGGGACACATTGCAAGAACTGACAGCGGTGCATAGGGACATATTGACATGCCTCCGCCAGATTAGCACCAACATGGCCACACCTCCCTGTGTGCCCACAACATCTGGTGCTGCAACAACTGCAACTGCCACAGGGAGGGAGGATGACTCTGGCGGAGAGTCCCCTGCACCGCAGCAGCCTGAACGTGAGGGTCCCCCCCCCAAAGAAGAGGGGTCGTCCGAGGAAGGACAACTGAGAGGCCGTTGGCCATGTACATCCCCCAGGAACCCAACACCTGTTCTGGAAATTCACCTTTGTGTGCAAACTGTTCACCCTGTCGAATGCAACCCAACTCTCCCACATGACATGGGGAGTTTAAGTTGGCCCAATGTATCAGATGACTGTTGACTTTACTCAGGACATTTCTGCTACCAAGACTTCCAACTCATCTGGGAACTTTGGATTCCAATCCCAATGTACAGCACCCACCATCCTGTGCACTATACTCACACATGTATGTAAATAAACTCACTAATACACCATACTTGCCTCTGTTGTGATACCAACGTGGTTTCTGTCATGCAGATGATGATCTGCTAAATGACACTGTGCATGCTAACTGCTACAGCAAGTACAACACCGTCATGTGAGTCATGGCGACGTGACACATATGAGGGAGACACACCACTAGGGCTACACAACACATACACACCAGGGCCATCTGACTCATCGCCTACACCGATGTTGCCAGGAAATACAGTGCAATGCACAGACACCACACCTATTCACAGTCTGTGTTAAGTACCCCACTGGTGCAGTAAGCAAATGTCAGTCAGATGTGTGACCACAGACAACGCACATCCCAAAGTGAAGCACAGGTTTATTACACATTTGCAACATGTTGTTACCACTACAGATGCAAGGTAATCCCACGTGGCAGTGGCCACACAGTCAACAAGTGTAGAAGAAAGAAAGTCCAGGGGTGTGTGGCACATCACCTGTAGGGAAACAACAGCTTCCACCCTGGAAGTTGAATCACGGTGTCGGGGGATCACAGTTGACCAAACAACTCTGAAAGTACCCTGTGAAGGACAGAAATGACACACAGTCAAAAGCACTGAAGAACAGGACAGAACTGCAATACTCATGCCCAATACATGTCACAAGATACCTACACAAAACCAAGTTAGCATGTCAACACTGTTGGGGAGTACAGACTACCTGTATGGACACATCGCTGCACGCATACAGTCAAGTAGCACATGGCCACACTCAAACAGCACCAGAGCACCACCAACACATATCACGCAAACTCACATCATTGACATGACATCTCTGGATACTCACATTCAGCTGAAGAAGTTGGTGATGAGCTGTATGCGGACATCACCCTCATCATCATCACCATCACTGGCATCGTGGCCCAGGCCAGGATCCTCCACAGGTGGCGGATGTTGGTCATCGTCATCCAGGATGAGAGGCAACTCCTTCCGCACTGCCATATTGTGTAGCATGCAGCAGACGATGACAATCTTGCACACCTTTGCTGGGGCATATGGGAGGGCCGATCCTGTCTTGTCCAGGCAGCGAAAGCGGCTCTTCAGGAGACCAAATGTACGCTCGATCACTCTCCTGGTCCGACCATGTGCCTCATTGTAGCGCATCTGGGCTGGTGTCACAGGGTTCCTGAGGGGCGTCAGCAACCATGGCATGTTGGGGTATCCGGAGTCACCTACATACAGACAATTGCACATTAGCTGAGTTGGAAAAGAGGGTGGAATACTACATTGCAGAACACACACAATGGTACAAAGTCAGTACACACCGACAAGCCAGGCACACTGGTTCTGCATCTGTGACATCATCCTCGGGATGCGACTACTCCTCATCATGTAGGCATCGTGTGCAGAACCGGGGAAACGGGCACACACGTGTGAGATGTTCATTTCTGCAAGACATACCACCAGAGCATTGACCGAATGGTAATGTTTTCTGTTCCTGTATGCCTGCTCATGTGCCTGTGGTGGTACCAAAGCCACATGTGTCCCATCAATGGAGCCAATGACATGCGGCATCCTCCCCAGGGCATAGAAGTCACTCTTGATGTCAGTGAGTTGTTGACGTTTAGGGAAATAGATGTTCTGGCTCAGGTATCTCAACATAGCCTCCAAAACATCACGGAGCCCACGGCTGAACATGGTCTGTGACATCCCACCAGCAGACGCCACAGTGTGTTGAAAGGTACCGGTGGCAAAGAAGTGTAGGGCTGCCATCACCTTCACCTTGGGGGTCAGCGCTGTAGGATATGTCCGGCCAGGTTGCAAATGTGGGGCCAACCGCACCGTCAATTCCTCAATCAGCGGCCTGGTGAAGCTGTAACGTCGGATGCAGTCCCGTTCCACCATGGTTGCAAGGTCAGGGAATGGTCTATGGACAGCTGGTGCCCTGCAGTGCATAGGTGAAGAAAGAAAGATTGTCAGTCACCCCACATATGTGGCATAGACCATACTCAATATCACATGATACATCATTACGATCACAAGTACATGATGTGTGTGCCGTTCTGTATGGCACCTACATGGCCAACATGTAACATCACAGTTCAACATGTGTTGTCAACAAGTTCCAGGTTGTGCTATGGGATATCATTAGGCTGTGTCACAGTACCCATGTACTGCTGTCACGTTCCAAACACACACCACAGTGACATGTGAGGACAGATGTGCCCCAGGCATCACAGCTCATTGACAGGTATATTCCCAGGGACCCTGTATTGCCACATGGACACTGGCATGACATGGCGTATCATGAATACACCACAGCAAAACAACCATGACCCCCACAGGTAGTGGTCCCTGTTGCCTCTGCAGGACAGACATGGACGTCTGTGACACACACACGCACAACATCAAAGTCCATGCACAAACAACGTGGATGTGGAGACTGTCTCCCATTGTGCACATGGAATCAGAGACATTGTAAACACAACATGCACACAGACTGTGGAGGGCCATCACTATTGTGGCAATGGGTCACCCTGTGACATACATACCATCCCACATAGGACTCAGGGGGTATGTGACATGACATACACATACACAACCTGGAAGTGTGACCATGCCACATGCTCTGAAATGAACAGTTGCACATCACAGTGGTCATGTGCACAACACACCAAGGATTCTGTCCCCATGAACACGTGCACATCCTGGGAGTGGCTGCCCCCAAGTGCCACCCAAACAACCACATGTTGACACCCATACACAGAAAAGGTAATGCAGCTTTACATATCTTAGGATACAGTGTGGACAGGCTGTGGTGTTGTTGGTGTGCCCCTGAGTCCCTGGAAAGTAAATGTGGCTGGCATACGTTCACCTGTGACAGGCATGGTGACATATGCGAGTGACTTGTACAGGGACGTGTTGTACAGCAATGGACCGATCGGTGCGCACGCATTGGCCATTGCATATGATGTGAGCGGGTACGCGTTGTACAGCAATGGACCGATCGGTGCGCACGCATTGGCCATTGCATATGATGTGGCCCGAAATACGCGTTGTACAGCAATGGACCGATCGGTGCGCACGCATTGGCCATTGCATATGATGTGAACGGGTACGCGTTGTACAGCAATGGACCGATTGGTGCGCACGCATTGGCCATTGCATATGATGTGGCCCGAAATACGCGTTGTACAGCAATGGACCGATCGGTGCGCACGCATTGGCCATTGCATATGATGTGGCCCGAAATACGCGTTGTACAGCAATGGACCGATCGGTGCGCACGCATTGGCCATTGCATATGATGTGACCGGGTACGCGTTGTACAGCAATGGACCGATCGGTGCGCACGCATTGGCCATTGCATATGATGTGAACAGGTACGCGTTGTACAGCAATGGACCGATCGGTGCGCACGCATTGGCCATTGCATATGATGTGGCCCGAAATACTGCGTCGTACAGCAATGGACCGATCGGTGCGCACGCATTGGCCATTGCATATGATGTAGCGGGTACGCGTTGTACAGCAATGGACCGAACGGTGCGCACGCATTGGCCATTGCATATGATGTGAGCGGTACGCGTTGTACAGCAATGGACCGATCGGTGCGCACGCATTGGCCATTGCATATGATGTGAGCGGGTACGCGTTGTACAGCAATGGACCGATCGGTGCGCACGCATTGGCCATTGCATATGATGTGAACGGGTACGCGTTGTACAGCAATGGACCGATCGGTGCGCATGCATTGGCCATTACATATGATGTGGCCCAAAATACGCGTTGTACAGCAATGGACCGATCGGTGCGCACGCATTGGCCATTGCATATGATGTGTGCGGGTACGCGTTGTACAGCAATGGACCGATCGGTGCGCACGCATTGGCCATTTCTTATGATGTGAACGGGTACGCGTTGTACAGCAATGGACCGATCGGTGCGCACGCATTGGCCATTGCATATGATGTGAACGGGTACGCGTTGTTTTTCAAAATACGCATTGTACAGCAATGGACCGATCGGTGCGCACGCATTGGCTGTGGCCTGGCATGGCAACGGACGCGTTTTCGAACCTTTAACGAGTCTGATGCTGTGAATTCAGTTGGCCACCCACAACAATGTTGCAAATTCATGGGTCTTATGAAGTTGAACTTTTGAAGGATGCTGTGGGCGTGTGTAAGTGGTGCAATTCCATGGATTGGCCAGATTCAGAAGATGCAAACGACTTGGACCTATCACTTTGGACACATGGGACAGTATCTGCCTCAGCAGCACACATATAATGCTGGCTGTTCCCCTGAGAGCTCACTTGCCTGCACTACATGCTCCAGGACGACATCTGCCACCACCACTGCTGCTGTCTCTGCATCCTCTGGATCCTGCAATGGCACGTACTGTGGAGAGAGCCCCAGCCTTCAGCACTGAGGAGAACCAGGCCCTGCTGGACAGCCTCCTTCCACAGTACAGCAAGCTGTATGGGAAAGCAGGGGAGCAGGTGAGTGTGCTGTCCACTGCCTTACTAAATGTGCATGTTGTCTGACTAGCAAGACTAACAGTGTGCACGCCACTGGCTAGCATGCTCACTGAGTAGTTGTCACCCCCCATAGTGTGTAGTTACATGCACTGAACAGGTATAGTGCAGTAACAGTGCATTCCAACAAGGTTT